>JAOTQJ010000091.1:19285663-19310209 GCA_025642045.1 Solanum sejunctum
AAAAAAGCGCAGATAGTTTAAAGAGCCATTTTGCTTTATTCCATCATACTCCAAGGCCAAAAAATAGTCAATTTTTGTCTTCATCCGAGATTGATGGAAAAATGTGCCTAATATAAATCTGAATATTAAACATTGGGTATATTTGTGTGGACACAAATGCATCTTGTGGAAACTAATGAACCTTGTATAAGTCCTTGTACCTTATTTGTTCAATTTATGTGTAGTTGGTGTGCGGAAAGCAAGAAATGTTGCCGGTTCTCATAATTTACCTCTTGTTGGTGTCCATCACATGGAAGCTCACACTCTGGTCGCCAGGTAGCAATATGGAGTAAAGGTTAAGTTAGTCATGCTAATAGCAAGCAGTAGATTAAGTTCAGTACATACAGCTCAAAGTTTGTTGGGAATTTGTCCAATTCCGTGGTTAGTTAGACTGGTGAATTTCATAGATTTCAATTACTTTGTCTGGGATCCTGCAAGTTACAATTAATTTAAAAAAAAAACAAACTTCTGCTAGAATATGAATTATCTCTCAGATAACGCTTTTACATTTTACTGTTCTTGATTGTTTTGCTATTTATTTGGTTGCCAAATTTTATCAGGGAACCATATGAATAAGCGGATTATCTTTTTTGTATATTTTTAGGGGCCTCATAAGTTTTACTGAGTTCATAACCAATGGTCTGCTTTGTAGCTATAGAGGTCTTGTCACCTTGGACATATCATGGGATACCTTGTTTTAGAGCACGTATGTGTCTCCTTGAGAAACAAAGATTATCAAGTACAAATCACTGATTGCATGGTATGAGGTAGTAATCAAGGTTTCTGTATGTATTCTACTTTACTTTTCCCCTTCTTGTCTTCTTCTGGAACTCTGTTATTAAATAATTACAATTGATTTCGTTGAACTTGAAGTCTCAAATATGAATAAGCTGACAAGAGAAAATGAAGTCACCCATGGAATGCTCCTCAAACCCGCCATTGCTTTTTCACATTAGCTTGCAGAAAATTCCTGAGTGTCTAAAATCTGCCTATCTAATGCTTACAAATAAGTCATAAGTCAAATCTTCTATGAAGATTTTATGCTTCAAGATATTTGTAAACTCAGTTTTTCCTCTTTTTTAGGCTAGTGGAAAGAGAGCTGCAGTTTCCTTTTATGGCCCTACTTGTCTCAGGTTAGATAACCCTCTACAGTTTTATACGTCTGTTTTATTTACTCTTACAGAAAATATATTGGGTTATTTTTTCCTGTGCTTTGGAGATATATGTCAAAGCTATAATGTATTGCACTAATTCTTATTGCACAGCCATCTTAGTTCACCTTGCATCATCTTTTGTTTATAAAAGATCTAGGATTTGTGACTGAACGTCCCACTACCCAGAGAGTCTGACATCTTTTGGTAGTTTAGTTTGTGTCTAAAGGTCTTTCATATGCTTGTCCAGATGCTCATGATATTCATTGTTATGCTTACGAGTCCTTCGGTTGTATCTTATAAGAGGAAAAAATCTCATATATACAATCAAACATCCTGTGGTTGATTCATTCAAGTATAGTATTTATAATCTTTGTGTGTACTTTTTCTTTTAGTTTCTTTTCCTAAGGACCTGACTTATCTAATACGTTAAGAAAAATGAATTTTTCAACCTTTAAGCCAATGTATGCTAAATATCGGATGTGTTTCTCAATTCAACAATATTAGATGTAGTTTTCATAATGAAAAACAATTTGAGCTGTTGTATTTCCTGTGAATTAGATATCAATTACTTACTGAATTTTCTTTCATTCATATGCTCTTTAGGAGGCCATAATCTCTTAATCCTTGCACGTGATCTTGGTGATTACATACAGCTTGGGACAACAATTGATGATGCAATTGGTGAGGCATATGACAAAACAGCAAAATGGCTTGGTCTTGATATGAGGAGGAGCGGGGGCCCTGCTCTAGAGGAGCTAGCTCAAGAAGGAGATGCCAAGTCTGTCAAATTTAAAGTGAGTTACTTGAGAGACATTTGCACTTAATATGCAATACGTCTCCAGGTTTTCTCTAGAAAGGAGTTTTAGTAGTGATATTGTTTGCCCAACTGATTAAAAGTTTGAATGAATGTTAGGTCCCTATGAAACAACACAAGGATTGCAACTTCTCATATGCTGGTCTGAAGACGCAAGTGAGATTGACAATTGAAGCAAAAAAAATGTATGTGATTCATTAGGATAAAAAGTTATTGATCAGCTCTGCAAAATGTTTTTCCATTTCATTTATCTTATTGCTTTATCACCGTTGCATTGTTTTGTGTTCTTTTCAAATTATAAAAAAATGATTTTCCATTCCCAATGAGGTAAATAATTTATTATCCTATATATGGAAACAATAACTCTGGGTCAAAGCTCTTGTGTTTTCCTCTTTCTACAATGTTACCTCAGTATAGTGTTCTGTAAACCATGGTCCAGAAAGTACAGTAGCTTTTAGCTTTGTCTTATGATCATAAGGTTTAATGAATCACTAGTACAACAATGTACATCAGTTGGTTGTCCTCGTCCTCGTAGCTATTCACAATTTGTAGGTTGTATGCAGCAATGCTGAAATCCCTCTTGCTTCAGCTTCTGATGAAGAGAGACAGGCTCGGGCAGATATTGCTGCCTCCTTCCAGGTATGTATAGCTTTTTAGAATTTGATCTTGTCGTAATTTGTTTATAATTAAGAAGTGTTGGTTGACAAAGCAATGGATCTGCTTCCTATACTTCTTCCATATTCATAAATGTCATTTGCATTGCAATGAACGCTTCACCCAGCGAATTGCGGTATTACATTTGGAGGAAAAGTGCGAACGGGCAATTGAGTGGGCTTTGAACATTGAGCCTTCTATAAATCATTTGGTCAGTGTTTTCTGTTTATTGCAATTTTATATGACTCAATTTTGTCTTTAATCTAATATATTAGTTTCCTATCATCCTGTAAGATTAATGTCAATTATGCTAATTATCCAATTTATCTTTCACAGGTAGTGTCTGGAGGTGTTGCATCTAACAAGTATGTCAGAGCTCGGCTTGATGAGGTCGTGAAAAGGAAAGGGCTGAAACTTGTATGCCCCCCTCCCAGCCTTTGTACTGACAATGGTTAAGACAATTCTCCCCCTTACGTTGTAGTTTCTTATTTTTGAAGTTTTCAAGGATTTAGAGGAAAGGTCGTGTCTCTTACTGAGTCAAGTAAATTGACAGGCACCGCCTCTAGGTTGATTGGAGAAATTTTTAGCTCAGAAGTGAACATGGCTTGACATTGGTCTCTAATAAATTGACCTGTTCTAATAGGTGTAATGGTTGCGTGGACTGGCCTTGAGCATTTCCGTCTGGGCAGATTTGATCCTCCACCTTCTGCAAATGAACCAGAAGATGCCGTGGTTAGTCTTTTTCTTTCCTTTTCTCAAACTGGCCACAATGTCATATAGCTTTTGTTGATCGAGTATTACGATACCTTGTAAGTTAAGCTTGTCAAAATAGCGCCTACATGTTTAAATGATCTGCTTTATGCAATTTTCTGTTGTTCTACTTCGTGTTCGCTGAAGCCCCTTTACCATGTTCAATTTTGATCCATGGCTCCTTTGATCAGCTTGATTTGCGCCCAAGGTGGCCACTTGGCGAGGAGTATGCTGAAGGGAAAAGTGAAGCTCGTTCTATGAGAACAGCACGGATGCATCCATCACTTACCTCTCTCATCAAGGCATCCATGAAGCCAGAGTCATAGTCGCCAACTTAAATAACTCAAGACTTCTCTACAACGGGCATCCACAAACGTGTAGATATTCTATGACGGTGGTTTGCATAGAATCGCGATTTGAATACATAACCATATTCGAAAGTTGGTGAGCAGAAAATGAGCCTCTGGGGAAAGCTCTGTATTTTGATGTTGTATCATGTTTTAGTGCTTTGCATTTGGTAGTTTTCCAGCTTGTACTTTATAAATTCAGCTACACTAAGGGCATTGTTCAATTTCGCGCAGTTTAAGGGTATTTTTGACTTTTTTCATATTTCTAATTAAACTTGTTCAAGTGATAGTATTCTTTATGGCATTGAGAAAGTTTTTGGTTGGCATTAATAAAAAAATATATTAAGTTTCATAGCATACTCTTTGGAATTATTTCATGTGTAGCACATTAATGGGATGTTTGGCAGGAGGTATAGTAGCTTAATCCATGGACTATAGGATGAGTATTATTTAATACTATATTTGGTATGAATTTTGGTTTATGTATAACTAATTTATGGATTAGTTAATACATCCTATATGGTATCTATGACAGAAATGAAATGAAATGAAAGGGCACAGAACGAGCGACTAATAATGAATAACATATGACAGTATGTAAATATAATAAAATTAATACATAATACGACAAATAATGAAATTACATAATAGTTGAGTGATTTTATTGATACAAAACAAAGTCTAATGATGTTAAATATAATCTCAAAGTTGAATGTGTGTAAGATATAAATACTATATTAAAACTACAACTTTCAAATTTTTATGTGTAAATATAGATTGTCTATTTTACAATCGTTTATCATCTTTTCTATTTTAATGGAGTAATAAATGGTTTATCTTTATTAAATTAAAGATTGTCATTTTAATAGTGATGAATTTATATTAAAATTACAATTATTTATTCTCACATAATTCAAGCACGAAAATAGCAAACATAATGACAAATTATTATTCTCCTAACTAGTTAGAAGTCACAAAAAAATAATTTATTTTGATCTAATTACATGAAATAGAAAATCTCATAATAGTTCAAGGGCATAATTGAAAAGAATTTTTTTAAAGAATTTTAAATTAAACACAAAATTAAATGGAAAATAATAAACCAAACACGGGATAAAAAATAATCTCAGCATTACTAATCTCTGTATTACTAATTTCTGTATTATTCATTTTTGTATCAAACGACTCCTAAGGGATCGTTTGGTGTGAGGGATAACTTTTTAGTTGTCCTCAATCTCTTGTTCGGTTGCAAAGGTTGGGATAACTTATGTCGGATTAACAATTAATACTGAGATATTTTATACCCCTTGAGGATGGAATAATAATCATAGGATAACTTAGCCCTGAGATAAGGTGGATAAAAATTCAAAAATATCCCCTTTAAACTCTTTTTTATACACTATTTTTATATTCATATAGATATTAACATAATTTTTACTAATTTATAATAATATTCACAACCTTTATTAATTGTTATTTTTTTAATAACATATTTTTCTAATAAAAATTACATTTTATATATACAATTTCTATTTATGAATGTATATAAGTTGAATTTATTTGTCTAATAATTATGCGTATTTATATTTTGATTCTCTTAAAATATTCACTCCACTATTAAATTATATATTTCTAATTAAATAATTTATTACTCACTTAAAAATTATATTCTATATATCAATTAAAATGTAGATAATTTTAAAATTTAATAATAATTTTTTCCTTTAACAAACTTAAATGAAAATTTTTATTTTAAGCTAAATAAGATGAAAGTTTTATTTAAAGCTAAATAAGATGGACATTTTATTTTTAAGTTAATAAGATAAAAGTTTAATTTTAAAAACACATGACATAATCATGAAAATGTATACACAAAATTATTTACATTAAATAAGATGAAAATTTTATTGTAAATAGCTAAAGCTCAAAAAGAAAATATTTTTTTAAAAACAACTAAATAAGGTGGAGGATATTTTTGTAAACAAACAACTTCTTCTTAAAAATTATGCAATGAAGAGTACTTTGAATACGACAAATCAAACAAACAATAAAAATTATTTTCATTATAATTTATCTTATCATAATTTATTTCATCATAACTATTCTCATTATTACTAGTCTCATTATAATTTTCATCCAAATCAAACGACCTCTAATTATTAATATTTTCTAAGTGGTTCTGTTGTTTAGATTTGGATGAATGTATTAAGGTATTTTCCATGTAGTAGAAACGACTCTAAAATAATAAAAATGGTTCCTCGTGTTTGGCATAGGTAATTAAAGTCGTGAATATGAGTTAGATTCATTAGGTTGTTTAACTCTAGATTTAGTGGGATTGGACTAAAATTTTTGGAGTTCAGTCCAATTTAGTCCACTAGAAATTTCAGAAATATATAATTTATGTTTACATAATTTCCTATAATCCCCACTCTTTTAAAAAATTATAAAAATATAAAATTATAATATTATTGATACAAAATTAAAATTCCTACTTCTTTTTTTTTTTTTTAGTGTAACTAGCAATTAATGTTTCTACTATGTATCATATTTTTTATTTTTGTTTTAATTTTGAAAAAATTTGATATTAGTTGAAATTAGCTCTAAAAAATATGAGATTTGTGTAAAATGCCTGAGTTTATTAAAATATTAAATAAACTCCCCAAATACTTAATATTTTTCAAAAATTATATTTAAAAGATTAGAAATTTTCTAGAATATATTTAAGAAATTACTTTGAATTAACCATGACCATTTTCGTCATGTTCTTCTCCTAATATACCAAAGTAGGCAAACGAACGAGCTGCAATTTTGAGCGGGAAAACCCTGAAAAGCAGACGGTCCACCGGAGATGGAAGTTTCAAGTCTTCCGTTATCGGCGTCGCTGAGAGCCAAGCTGATTTCCGGCGGCTACACTTCTCTTTCTTCTCTCTTTTCCGTTTCTCATTCCGATATAGCCCGCGGTATCCTTCCTATCTCTATCAATTTTTTTTTTTTTGCAAATTTATTACTATTAATGCTCTGATTGTGTCGTTGTATTGATTAGCAATCAGTTTAAAAAGCGGTTAGTTTATTTGTTTTCGGGTAGTGAAATATGTATAGAGAAAGAGAGGCGCCTTGAATTGGACTCTTACAATTGAAATTGTGGATAATCTAGTTTTCATGTTTAATTTGATCACCAGTTGAGGTGCCGAACTCAGATTGTATGGTGCTTGAAAGGCTTTATAATCTTCTGTTGAAAATATGCAATTCTTTTCACTAAGAAAGGTTAATTATTTTTACTTATATGATTTTTGATGGTATAGAACTTTTTAGGCATAATACGCGAATAGACTCTTTAACTTGAGCTCAACTGGCAACTAAATACTCCAACTTTGAGGATGCATTGTTAGATACTTTAACTCGTCTCTATTGTGTCAGTTGAACACTCCAACTTATGAAATAATCATCTAGCCGCCACCAAAATTTATGTGCTATGTCAGCAGCGTTAGGTGTACATGAAACACAGTGAGGACGGGTTGGAGTGTTTGATTGTCGGTTGAGACCAAATGGAGGTGTCTAGATGTCCGCTCTCACAGTTGGAATGTTTACTTACTAGCTGAGACTAAATTTGAGTGTTTGTTTATGTATTATGTCTCAAACATAAATACAAAGTTTGAGTTAAAGTTACTGGATTTTACTGAACCTGTAGCCACCATTCTAGCTCTGCCCCTGGATGTAAGGGAACTCATTTTTGAGGAGAATTAGGAAAAGAATAAACTTGGAGCTGCAAAAAAAAAGCTTAAATTCGTGTGACTTTCACTTTCTTTCAGTTATAGTTTTTGATTAAGTATGATGGAAACGTAAGTTGCTCAGACTCTTCAGTTTTGGTGCCTTACCCGTGTCGACACGACATGGGTGTGGGTGTGAGATCCGTGTCCGATTTGGTCAACTGATTTCGGGTACTTTGACCAAAATTGATGGGGAAAATTTGGACAATTTTAATGATTTTTGCAATCTATACAAAAGATAAGGTGAAATTGAAGAAAATTGAATACTTTTTATATGGAAATTTCTATGTCACTCTTTTCTTTAATCTCCTTCCGGGAGTCTCCTCAAGTTCTCCTCGTAATATCTCATCATTTAGGTTTTATTACTCTATTTTTTAGGTATTTTAGTTATTTTTAGGGAAAACCCCACACCCGTATCCATATATGGTTCCATATCCCCGAATCTTAAAAATTAGATATGAAGAATCCAACTTCTAGATTCACGCCCGTGTCGGACACCTGCACCCGAGTCCAAGCAACTTACATGGAAACTATAATAGATTAAGTATTGTTTAACGAGACACTAATGTTATTCCTAATTCGTATTTCATGCATATGTAGATTATTTTATTTCTTTTTACTTTATCTGCTATAGATCTAAAGATTTCTGAAAATGAGGCACTCGAGATTTTGAGAGTTGCATCACAAAGGAGGGGATCTGAAAGACCTAATGGAACTAGCTCTATTGTCAATGGTATGTTATTACTACTGTTCTCTCTCTGTTCAAACTTCTGAATACTTGATGGTTTGTCTGTCAGAAGTCATGTAGATAATACTTATTGCTATTTACAATTATGAAGTCATAAGTTCAAATGATTACAAAGTTGTTTCAGTGTGACTTGTTAGTAGCATGTCGTGTCATTGTTCTGTGATTATTTTGCAAAGAGGAAGCAATTTATTTATGCATTTGTTGGGTAGGAGCACAGAGTGCCTGGGAAATGCTAAATGAGGAGGAATCACTTGGACGTATCACAACATCTTGTTCAGAGTTGGACGACATCTTGGGTGGGGGTATAAGTTGCAAAGAGGTTACTGAAATTGGTGAGTTGTTACCTTTACATATGCTGTCCCATTACTAACAATATCATAAGGTGTTCGTTCTTGCTTCTTGACATTTCTAAAACGAGTTTGCAGTTTTAGTCAAGTAAATATAATTTTTCTTCTGCTTGTTTCAGGTGGCGTGCCAGGAATTGGAAAAACTCAACTTGGGTAGTCGTTGTGACATGTACTTCCTTTGTATTTAGAAATAGCTTCCTTTTTGTTTCTAGTGGTTAAGACACTTAGAAATGCAGGATACAACTTGCGGTGAACATTCAAATTCCCATGGATTATGGTGGTCTACAAGGCAAGGCAATATATATAGGTACATGCGGACCAAGTTGTTTTCTTCTTCACGTCTTACATCAATTATAACTATTCTCTTTTTTAAAATCAGCCAAGAACTTAGCATTATATGCATTTTGTAGATACTGAAGGCAGCTTCATGGTGGAGCGTGCTTTACAAATTGCTGAAGCTTGTTTGGAAGATATGCACGAATATCATGGATTTTTAAAGAGAGATCCACAAGCTCGTCAAGTTAACATGCAACCAAAGGATTTCCTTGAGAACATATTCTATTTTCGCATTTGCAGTTACACAGAGCAAATTGCTGTTGTAAGTTACTTGGAAAAGTTCATCTCAGAGCATAAAGATGTGAGTAGAGTAACTCTTTTCTTTTTAAATATTCATCTGCATTACTAAAACATGTAATTTCTGATATTTTGTTTTTAATAGGTTAAGGTTGTTATTATTGATAGTATTACATTCCACTTCCGTCAAGATTTTGATGACATGGCCCTTAGAACCCGACTACTGGGTGGAATGGCCTTAAAGTTGATGAAGCTTGCTAAGAAATTTACTTTGGCAGTAAGAATAACTTTGTTCCTACATGATTATCTTTCTCTATACAATTTGATTGTTCTATTCGTGATTATATCAATTCATTATGTTCGCTTTATTTGAGCAGGTCATCCTCTTGAATCAAGTAACCACCAAGTACACAGACGGTCAATATCAACTAACTCTTGCATTAGGTAATTACACTGCCTCCTTCTGTAATGATATAACTTGGTACAATATACACCTTCTATGTTGCTCACCTCCCGAAGAAAATGGTTCTCGTTTTGATAAGTTTGGGGGAAACGAAGATGGTGATATTTGTATTATTGTCTGTTTTAGTTTCTTAATATGTCTTGCTAAACAGGAGATAGCTGGTCACATGCTTGCACTAACCGGGTGATTTTATACTGGAATGGTAATGAAAGATATGCATACATTGACAAGTCGCCTTCTGTTCGATCAGCAGCTGCTCCATATTCCGTAACAGGCAGAGGGATTCGGAGCACTGTTTCAAACTGTAAACGAGTCAAGATGATGTAAGTTCTTGGTTAAAATTTTTAAAGACAAATGAATGGAACACCTTTCTGTCTTTCTCCAGGATATGACATTCCATGATCTTGTAAATACTATGCTTAGCCATGAATCTTTGTTATGAATAAAGATTTATAAAGCACACTAAAATATTCATATCATTGGCTTCTCAAAAAGCCTTCACCAATATGTTGCGTCTCTATCTCTATGAGGTAGGGATAAGTCTGCAAACATTTTACCCTCCGGATTTTTTGGGGTATGTTTGTTGCTTATGGATATGAAGGATTCTTCCATTCATCTTGTTAGGTACCAAAGAAAATATATACTGGCTTCAAATAGGACGTTTCTATGGATGAATAAGCTAGTATGTTTATTTATGTTGTTACGTTTTCACACAAGCCATGAAACTACAGTATGGTCTCTTAGAAGTAAATATAAATCCTCAAGAAATTATTGACATGATCTCAATACGAGTTAACGAAGGATTCTACTCATTTAAGTTTCTCATTTCAACCGCCGAACAAACAATTTGGGGATCAAATAATTGTCATGCATTTGGTACATGGTATTAGTTAAATTCGAAGTTATTTATCTCACCATTTATATTACAACAATGAGATAAAGTTATCCCATATACATATGATGAGATAACTAATTTCAATCATGTCCATACCAAACAAATCGAAAGTTACCATTAGACTTGATGTTGAAGCGAGAGCAACTCTTATATAGAGCTAGTAATCAATAGGCTTGCTAGAAATGATAGTAACAATTAACTTAGAAGACATTATATATTTTTAACTCATTGCTTTCCCCTTTGCCCTGGATGGTGTTGACTAAAGCCGGTCAAATAATAGATTATATGCCTGATATTGCCAAAAGACCGATGAGATTGACCAGAAGTGAATTACAGAAGAGCAGGAAATTGCATCTTTTGAATCAAAAACTTAAGATGTTCATCCCCAAGCCTAGCCTACTCTATATTATCATATGGTTTCGTGGGCAGTCTTTTTTCAATTAAAATGTATCCTTATTTTACACGTCAATAAATTTTTTTTAAGCTTTTACAAAGGAAAATTAAAGAAATCACAATTGTTTAAACCTTAACTTTTGTTTGAAATATTTTGTTGTGTTGTATTTATTATTTTTCATGATTCTTTATTTCGTAAATTTCTTTCAACTGCTTTGATTTATTTTTTCTTGAATTGGAGGTCTAGAGAAGCAATTTTTTTTATCTCTTAAAATAGAAATAAAGCCTATATACATACTATTGTCTTCAAACTCTAATGCTAGTATAATTATACTGATTATATTATTATCACTGATGATCAAATTACTTTTTTTTTTGTTACAAAAAAATTTAACCATACATTGAATGAGATTTTTGTTAAATATTCTTTACTAATATTAAAGTTGAGAAAGTTATACTAAACACAATTATTATGTTCATCACACACTTTACTATATTTATAACATATTGTATCAATATGCACAATATATTTTAACATACTTATAATACATTTATATTGTATGCATAATTTACTTTTAATAGAAATGCAGATTTGTTATAGTATTGCTATATATTGCTATAACTAGTAATAAATAAAAAACATCACCAAAATCAATAATTATTTGCTCCCCCTTCATCCTATTTTATATGATACTCTTTTCTTTTTAGTTCTTTCCAAGAAGAATATCACCTTACTTGAATTAAAAATAATTCTAAGTTAAAATTCTCTTTTTATCCTTAGTGAAATAATTTTCAACTGCATAATATTTATAGATAATTTTAGATCATAAATTTCAAAAATTTTCTTTTTTTCTTAAACATCATGCTAAATCAAACAACATCATATAAAATAAAATAAAAAAAAATTTAAAAAAATTCATCTAAATAAAATTTTTGAATATAATAATATCATTAGCGTATTGGACGGTTAGGTCGAATCAAATAGAACACCCAAGGCAACAAAAGGGACAGAAAAAGGTTTTTATAATTGTCTTGGGAAGCGTTATTTTTTAGTAGCAAATGGTCTTTTGACCTTGTAATTGCCGCCTCCTAAAAATGACCAATCAACTTCCAAAAGATCCAATCATCCCAAATGTCTGCACATATTATTTTATAATTTTAAATTATAAGAATAAAATTTGGATGGATGGGGTGGTTTAGAAGGCGTTTTTCGATCTATGGTCCCTCGGAGTGAAGGGTTAGACACCGTATGAGCCCTCTGACATCCAGCTATGTGTTGTACGGCTCCCGCAAAGCGAATGAAGGAAAACTTTTCTCGCTTTCGAGTGAGCTTACGCTTACTCTCAACCTCTTTGATTGATAAGCCAAGGGCTAAGCCCCTTACTGAAGATTCAATTCATAAGGCTAATTTTATGTTGTCGTGAGACTTTGGTTATGTCAATTACTATAGGCTAGCTACTTCTAGCTTCTATACTGGCCCTTCCACTTTGGTATAGTTTTCGTTTTTATTGGTACTGAATGAACATATCAAACAAAGGCGAGCAGTATAAACCCTTCCTAGCCTGGGAAAAACAGCGAACTCTAGAAGTTAGGGCTTTGTTCACTTTTGGACATGAACATTATTCCGTTCTCAGCGGGTTATTTAAAAATATTTACTTTTTTTATATCTATCAACCAATATACTAATTTATACGTAAATAAAACTTATATAACTAATATTATTACTATTATCAAATTTTAAATTATTTATTTCGGATATCACTATTGCTTTAACCAATCAAATTTGTTTTAATTGTTATCCCTGCCATCAAGATATAGACAGAAATAAACAAACAACAAACAGAAAAATAATGAACAAAAAGTTTTGTTTCAAACCCACAAAAAATTACGATTTCTTAACGAATTTAATTCTCTCACAATTGCTTAAGGTTTAAATTAATTCCTCCTCGAATAGAATGGAACACTATTCTACAATATGACAGTCGAAATCGTTGAACTTTAGCAAACTTAACAAACAATGTATATCACGTGACACTTTAGTTATTTTGGTTGAAAATTTTTTTTGCAGAAGAAGAAAAGAAAATGTCCTTTCTGAAGTGTTAGGTTGTGAAGCCTGATATTATATTTATGTATACATGTATTCTGTGTAATTATAAATATCTGAATATCATTAATAAATATAACCCTATCGCCGTGAAGTTTACCTATTGAGCGTTACCATAAAATACTCTCTCTCTAAACAGAACTTTCTCTATCTTCTCTCTAGGAAGAACTTCTTCCCCAATCCTCCTCCTTCCTTTTAGAACTGCAGATCGTATTTCCTAACAACAAGTCCTTTCCAAAAAATTTCACGAATTTTAAATTCACGAACTTTCATTTAGAGAATGATTAGTTAAAAACTATTACTTGAGCTTAAATTTTTTTTAAATAAAAGTTTAAGTTGTGTTTGAAATTTGAAAAACACCTAAATCCTATTTCACTTTCATTATATTTATTTTCTTCAATTTCACCCTAAACTTTATTATTTTGATAAATGACTTCACTTAAATTGTATGTCATGTGTAAGTCATATATATTAAAACAGAATTATATTTTTCGAAAAAAATATATTCAAGCTCAAATATTATTTACAAAAATTATACCCAAACATAACTTTATCTTCAAGGGAAACTTCAAAACTTTTAAATAAAGTGAAAAAATATTTGAAATAACATGAAGTAGGTCATATTTGAGATATATTATAGGATTATCTACTTTTATATGTTACTCTTTTAGAGCATATTTAATTATATATTTAAGATAAATTAATTAAATTAGATAATTTTACTAGTTTTTACAAATTGGAGGGTATTAAGTGAGAAAAAAATGATTTTTATGATTAAAATCCCACTAATATTCTTTAGATACAGAAAAAGAAATTTAAAGCATTAAACATAAATCTTATTTTTATTTTTTTTTGCTTTAATTTGTTTGTCTTAATTTAAAGTACAAGAATTAAACTAACTCATTAGTGTAAACAACAATAACAACAACATACTCAGTGAAATCTCACAAGTGGAGTGTGAGAAGGGTAGATTGTACGCAGATCTTACCGCTACCTCATAGAAATAGAGAGGTTATTTCCTAAAACCCTCGCTTAACTCATTAGTGTAAATTTAAAAATAAAAATTTTAATATATTTAAAAATGCAAAAGTAAATTTGACAACTCTAGAACAATACATAAAATCTTTTTCTTTAAGCCTGACGTAGAATTCCACATCAAAAAATAGTAGGTACCATATCTTTTAATAATTCTTTTTTCACAAGACATATATTATAAAATTTTAGTTGGATGTTTTTGTTTTAAAAAAAAATTATGTAGTTAGGTGAGATGATTTTTTTGACCAAAACATAGCTTCCACCAACAAAAAATAAAAAATATTTTTTGTTTTAGTAATTATTTATGTTGTTGAAGAGTGTCAAACGTCAAAGTTAACAAACCTACCTTGGTTGTTGGATTCTTGAATTCCATCCCCATCACCTAATTTACAAATCTTTCCGTCTCATTTTAGTTGATATATTTTTCTTTTTTAGAATTTAATGATATTACTTTTAATTAATATTTTAAAATAACATAAAATGTTATTCAATTACAAGCAAATTGACTATACAAGATTAATTTATATAAAAAAATAATAATTAAATGAATCATTTTTATATAGTTGTTAAAAAAGAAATTCTCAATTTATATATCATTTTCTTATGCTATGTTTAGTGTCATAAAATTAATAATATTTTAATATATTTGATATATCTTTAGTAGATCTATCAAACTAGTTTGGTCTAACCCAACCCAGCTCAACCCTAACAGACTAGAAAGTTAAATGGATTAGAATGAGCTGATCCTTTTAACTAAAGGACCTATAAATAGCAATTCAACCCAGGGCCACAAGTTGGGGCCAGTTGGCCGTTCAGCCAAAAGATGAACAACATGAACTTCTTAGAAATACTATGGAACAATGATAAATACGACACCAATAAATACAAAATTTCACATATCTATGAGTTACTCACATTTTAGTATAATACTTACAAAATAATAAAACAGGAAAGATATAATATTCATAGAATTCATCAAAGTAACATACATTACATATTTCTTTTTTATCATAAATAAAGACAACAAAAAAAAAATGAAAAATTAGGGATAAGCACCTGCCTCAATGTCTAAAATGAAAGTGAAAGCCTACAGTAAAGTAATTATTAAGCCGAGGAAAATGTTATATTAAATGAAAGTAAAATAGAAAATTAATGGAGTAATGGACTAATAAGTAAATCTAATGGGCTAAAGATATTAACTGTAAAAGCTGCGCAAATGAAATGAGTTGGGTTTGATTTATATTTTTCAAGTATTCATTGAAAAAATCTTAACAAATAAAACATTACTTAAAAATATATAATAAATAAATATTTTTAAAATTCATGGGTCATGACCCGGCCTCTGAGGTTCGCGAGTTGGGCCTATGAAGCTAGTGGACCAAATGAGGGCAAACTAAAAAGTCTCGTTTCTAAAAGGGTTAAAATTTTTTAGCCCAATCCCACTTAATTCAAGAATTAGATTGGACCGACCTCACGAGCAAGTCCATTTTGACAGTTCTAATCTTTAGTTTATGACTATAATAGGCAAAAAAATTCTTTATTTTTAAAAAAATTCACATCAAGTGAAAATTAGATAAACAAATTAAAACTAAAAAATATAAAATATACGTATTGAGAACAAATTTTGGAAAGAGACATTTTATATCCCTTGAGGTTAATAATTTTTTTAAAAAAATTGAATTTGCTCTTGCTGCAAAACTTCTCAAAAATTGTTGCCTGACTAATTTTTTTAGGAGCAAAAATATTGCAGCCTTCTATTGTTGTCTCCAAAAAGAAAGGCTACGTATTACAATTTTCTAAGATTATTTCCTTTTATAATGTCTTTTTCTGTTTTTTTTTTTTACTTTCTCCTATTATATAAGAAAGAGTTGAGGATAAAGTAGACATATTTTTATTGACGTGTTTATTTTAAATAAAAAAAGAGTTGAGGGTGAAGCAGTCACGCGTTCGTTGATATATTTGCTTCATCAAAAGTATTTTCGTAACAATTTAAATAAAAGAAAGTTGAGGAAGAAGCCGTCACGTCTTCATCGATGTAGCTGCTTCGGCAAGAGCATTTTCATAAAATTTAAAATAATTTACTTTTTATTTTACTTTAATTTAATTAATTATATAATTTTATTAAAATTATGGGTCGCACTTTAGCTACTACTTTTAATTTTAAATTCATATTCTTTAGTTATATCTTTATTATTTTAAATATTGATGATATTTGTGTATATTTTGTAACTGACTTGAGTAAAAAATTAATGACCAATGATGAAAAATATTTTAATTGTGGATATCTTAATAGACTTCTTCACATTAGATTTACACAAATAAAATGAGATTATACAAAATAAATATATATTAAAATTATTTAATTAAATACCATTTAAAATTTAGCAATATTAATAATATTTATTTTATATTTAATGAGATAATTTAATATTATTTAATTAATATCACATAAAAAAACTTATATATAAATATTGAGCCCGTGTGTCAAATTTAAAGAATTTCCAATATGGCTCTATCATGGCAACGATGAGGCGCGCGTGTCATACACTTGCCATTTTGAGATTAGTATTACATTATTAAAGTGAATCAAATTTACTTGATAATTGTTAAGAGGTATTTAAATGTTCATGCAATTAAAATGTTAAAAGTAAATTTTGCTATGAAGTTCAGATATTTAATTTATATTATATCTAGTTCCCCCTTCTCTTGTATTTCATTTTGTCATATCTAGTTCTCTCTATTTATGAGTTTTGAGCTGAATGTCTAGGAAACAGTGTCTCTACTTCTATAAGATAGTGATAAAATTTGCGTACAATCTATCCTTCCTAGATCCCATTTGTAAAATATTACTGAATATGTTATTATTATGTAAATAATATACTATATTATATAAAATATTTTGTTTTATTTTTTAAAATTTAAAAATATATATATATATATATATATATTAGAAGATTCAAAGTTAAACAACACATTTATATATTTACAAATGTATTGATGCATGACATTGACACAACACATACTCCCATACATCTCTTAGAGCCACAAGGAGCCAATCTCTTCATATAAAATCCTCAAAAGTCATTTTAAGCCCCCTCTTCAGTTTTTTCCCCCTAATATATAACATATCAACTCATTTCTCTCTCTGTGTGTCGCCATGGCTTCTTCTTCTTCTCTCACTCTCTCTCAAGCCATACTTTCTCGTTCAGTTCCTCGCCATGGCTCTTCTTCTTCCAATACCTCCCACCTTTCCCCTTCTTCCATTTCTTTCCCAGCTTTTTTCGGCCTTAAATCCACCAATTCTACCTCCTTCCGCCGCCTTATTCCTCCCTCTACCGCCGCCGGCGGAAGAAGCTCGGTGATTCGTGCCTCAGCTGCTGTAGAGACTCTAGAGAAAACTGATAATGCCCTTGTTGAGAAATCTATAAATACAATCAGATTTTTGGCTATTGATGCTGTTGAAAAGGCGAATTCGGGTCATCCGGGTTTACCTATGGGATGTGCTCCTATGGGTCATATATTGTACGATGAGATCATGAGGTATAACCCCAAAAACCCTTATTGGTTTAATCGTGATCGCTTTGTTCTCTCCGCCGGACATGGATGTATGCTTCAGTATGCTTTGCTTCACCTCGCTGGCTATGATTCTGTCAGGGTAAAATATCCTCAACTCTTTAACTGTTTTTTCCCCTTAAATTTGTGTATGCATGAATGGATCTATATATTTTCTGCTTTATATTCGATCTATATAAGGTTTGAGTTTTGCAGAGAAAATTATGTTTCGCTTAAAAGGGGAAATGGCTTGTGCTCTTATGGGTTCAACCAATATTTGTACTCTGTTGTCAGTCTTTCATACTTATAAAGATTCATTGAAGCACTATATAATTTGTAATAAATATTTTTTCAAGAAGATATTTTTCACTCACTGATCAAACATTAACTTGACATTAAGTGTGTAAACCATGGATTATCCCGGAAAACATTTTTCATGGAAAACATTTTCCGTCATACCGGAGAAGCATCTTTCCGGTGTAGCCATTTCATTTGCTGGAAAATATTTTCTCAACATGATTTTTGTTACACTTTTGATTTTTGACAGTTATTGATGATTTTGTTTGTCTTTTAGAGGTTAATAAGCTTATGTTTTTTGAAGTGTGTTTTTGTAGTTAGAATTTATTAGATTGCATTTGGAGTTAATTTTCGCCATTACGCTTTTTAAACTGTGCTGATTGTGTTTACTATTGTATTTTGATTAGGAAGAGGACTTGAAGAGCTTCCGCCAGTGGGGAAGCAAAACCCCTGGACATCCCGAGAACTTTGAGACATCTGGTGTTGAAGTCACCACTGGTGAGTGCACTTTTTGTATGACTGTGTACATTCATTATATTTCTATCTGGTGGTGGATTATGTATATATGTGTAGGTGGCTTTTCGTTGCGAGCTGTATAACTGATTATGTTCTTTATTTTGTTGTGGTTAGGGCCTTTGGGACAAGGGATTGCCAATGCCGTTGGCTTGGCCCTCGCTGAGAAGCATTTGGCTGGTCGTTTCAATAAGCCTGATGCGGAGATTGTAGACCACTACACGTGAGAGTCTCCTAACTTTACTTCTTTTTTTCCCCCTTTTGAATGCTATAAACAATTGTAGGACTTAATGCAGCCTGTTTGATTGATTAATGGCATTGGTGGTCATGCAGATATTGTATTCTTGGTGATGGTTGCCAGATGGAGGGTATTTCACAAGAAGCTGCTTCTCTTGCTGGACACTGGGGGCTCGGAAAGCTGATTGCTTTCTATGATGACAACCACATCTCAATTGACGGTGACACGGAAATTGCTTTCACCGAGGATGTTGGTGCCCGTTATGAGGCTCTTGGTTGGCATGTAATATGGGTGAAGAACGGTAACACTGGTTATGATGAGATCCGTGCTGCCGTTAAGGAAGCAAAGGCAGTCACAGACAAGCCCACTCTGATCAAGGTACTTTACCTGCTGCATCTTTATGTTTGGTAGTATTATGTTTGCGTTATTCTACAGACTTTGCTTCATCCATTTGCCCTTGATTTTAATTGATAACTTAACATTTCATTTTGCAACCCATTTCCTTTATTTATTGGTGTTCTCGGTAGGATGCATGATTAGTTCATTATTTGTAATGTTACTATTGTTTTTATTTTTATTTTTATATATATATATATATATTCAGTTCAAATCATTTCTGGTTAGGATTACTGAACCTTCCTCCTCGCAGGTGACTACAACCATCGGTTTTGGCTCGCCCAACAAGGCAAACAGCTACAGTGTACATGGAAGCGCACTTGGAGCTAAGGAAGTAGAGGCCACGAGGCAGAACTTGGGATGGCCATATGAGCCTTTCCATGTGCCTGAAGATGTCAAGAGGTACTATTCCATTTCCGTTTTCAGATTCATTTGAACGTTACTGGTAATTTACTAGCTATTGGTGCACTCGCTACTTCTTGCAGCCACTGGAACCGTCATGTTCCTGAGGGTGCTGCTCTTGAAGCTGGATGGAATACCAAGTTTGCTGAATATGAGAAGAAGTACCCAGAGGAAGCTGCAGACCTCAAATCCATCATCACTGGTGAACTACCTGCTGGCTGGGAGAAAGCTCTTCCTGTAAGTAGTCATTTTCATAGCTATCTGTCCAATTGAAAAGACGATTTCAACAGCTTTTGGTTTGCACCATCTTTATATTGAGTTCTTAGCTTTTGGCAATATTTTTTTGGGTATTTTTGCCTCCTAATATAGAAAAGAGTTTGTTTCATTTGTACTACTCTTTATCTTCCCTGATTAGAGGAACCAACAATTTATAAGTAAAATCAACTATGTTGCATCACAGTTCCTCAAATATACTTTCCTATTTGATCATTTTTTCTAAAATGATATTCGTCTAGTTCTGGAACATGTAAATAAATCTCTACTGATTCAGTTATTTGCCTGCTTTCTCAATCCCAGACCTACACACCTGAAAGTCCAGCAGATGCCACCAGAAACCTGTCCCAACAAAACTTGAATGCTCTTGCCAAGGTTCTTCCTGGTTTCCTTGGTGGTAGTGCTGATCTTGCCTCATCAAACATGACCCTCATGAAAATGTTTGGTGACTTTCAAAAGAGCACCCCAGAGGAGCGTAATTTAAGGTTCGGTGTTCGTGAACATGGTATGGGAGCTATCTGTAATGGAATTGCTCTCCACAGCCCTGGCCTAATTCCCTACTGTGCTACTTTCTTTGTGTTTACTGACTACATGAGAGCAGCCATTAGAATTTCAGCTTTGTCTGAATCACGCGTTATCTATGTTATGACTCACGATTCAATTGGGCTTGGAGAAGATGGACCGACACATCAGCCCATCGAGCACTTGGCAAGTTTCCGAGCAATGCCCAATATTCTGATGCTCCGCCCAGCAGATGGTAATGAAACAGCTGGTGCTTACAGGGTGGCCATCCTCAAGAATAAGACACCATCAATCCTGGCTCTTTCTCGGCAAAAGTTGCCCCAGCTTGCTGGAACTTCTATTGAAGGAACAGCAAAGGGTGGCTACATCATTTCAGACAACTCTTCAGGCAACAAGCCTGATGTCATTTTGATTGGTACTGGCTCAGAGCTGGAAATTGCTGTCAAGGCTGCTGATGAACTCAGAAAGGAAGGAAAGGCGGTGAGAGTTGTCTCCTTTGTTTCTTGGGAGCTTTTCGATGAGCAATCAGCTGAGTACAAGGAAAGTGTCCTTCCAGCAGCTGTTACTGCTAGAGTTAGCATTGAAGCTGGAAGCACATTTGGGTGGGAAAAGATCGTCGGACCCAAGGGGAAGGCCATTGGAATTGACAGATTCGGTGCCAGTGCCCCTGCTGGAAGAATATACAAGGAGTTTGGGATTACAGCAGAAGCTGTTATTGCTGCAGCTAAACAAGTTTCTTAGATTCCTATTACTTACCCTTGGTTGTTGGTGCCTACCAAAGTTTCCGTTTTGGCTCTGAGGTTGGACATAATGGTGGAAACCAATACCAAGTGGACTCGGCAGTTAATCGTTGCCTGATATTTTCAATAAAGACAATTTCTCCATCATTTTCTTCAGTTTGAGCAGCGGGGCGACCAGAATGAACTCAAGATGAGGATAGAAATAGGTTTTTATGGATGCTCCTGACCCATGTATACTTGAAATATATCTTTGAGTTTTGTAATTTTTGTTTGGTCAAGTGATAATGAGGTCCAATTTTCAATTGGAATTTCATGTCTTCTGATAAACAAGGGTCGTTCTTTGTCTTTACTGAAGTTATAATCTTGTGGCTATCTGTTCCAAAACAATTGGACTAAATAATCTTTTGGCAAAACATTGATGACAAAGTATGCATGATTGATGCCTTGATGGTGCTGATGAAAGTGCATATGTTCTATCACTAAACTAGATTGTTTCTACACATTTTTCTGCTGAATTTATCGTTTAGTGATATTTTAACTTCTCTAATATAAATCATTGTCCGAAAATAATTTCCCTATTTCTATGAGGTAGTGGTAAGATTTGTGTAAATTTTATATTCTCCAGACTCCACGTGTGGAATCCACTGAGCAACTCATGTTCAATTTTAAGCTTGGAGGATTATATTACAACTCATGTCTAATCTAACTTTTTATTGAACTTAGTGTATCAATATTAGGGTGGCAAAATTAAACTCAACCCATTCAAATTTGATATGTTTTATATAACTAAAGTGTCTCAATGTCTCAATATCTCAACTCAACTCATTTAAAATTGGGTTGATATTCAACTCGAATTGACTCGAGAGAAATCTTGTCAAAATATTTTTAAAATATTTTTTTTCTAATTTGATATGTTTTATATAACTAAAATAAAAAAATATAATTTAATTAAATATTAAAATGTTATAAAAGAACATATAAAGTAAGTAAAACTTAGTAAAAGTTGGGTCGGTTTGAGTCTTAAATCACTCTATAACCCGTTATTCAACTCATTTTGATCCAAATAAATTTGGTTTGGATTGAATCTTGATCCATTATAACCCGCTCTGATCTAATCCGTTCAATTGTCACGCTAATCAATATTACATTATGTGAATCGAAATTAGTTGAGAATCAAATTCGGAATGTGGGCCCTACCAAAGGGTTAGAGGATTGGTGATTTGTCTCCATCGAGAGTTGTGGTGGTTGAAACTTTTCGTTGTTCTTGATTGTTGAAATTATTGTTCAAATCCACAGTGTCTTCTACTTTTTGGAAAATTATGTGAAAGTTATGGATTTCATCTTAGTTGTTATATCTAATTTATTTTGTTTATAAGTTTTTGAGATGAAGATTCTCAGTAAATAGTCTCTCTACTTCTATGAGGTAATAATAAAATCTGCATATATTTTATCCTCCTCAAATTCTATTTATGAAATTTCTCTGAATATATTGTTATGGACTCCATCTTAGGTCTATTTTTGTCAACTATTGTTTTTTTGTGAGCAATCACCAGGTTGTTGAATATGGCCCCACTCTATTGGAATAATATTTTGGAGCTTTAGCATATTCTAATTTTTTAATATAATGTTTGGATGAATGAAGTTGGTACATGAAAGTATTTTTACCTTGTTTCTCCACTAACTATAATCATCCACATCTCACCTACCATCCACATCACACCTACCCGTGAAACTTCTTGACTAGTTTTGTTGTTGTTGTATAACATGAAATTTAAGAATTGTAATTTGAAAATTTTAATTTATCATAATATTTATTTAATAAAAAAATTATCATGATTTTCTATTAAAGTTATATAGTTATGATGGGAAGAAGGCTTAGGACTTCATTTACTTGCATTTAGTAAAAGTCATGATTCAAATTTTAGATCTTTAAGTTAATTTGAACATGTCTTAATCAAGATCTTAAATTAAGTCTTGATATGATTAAAATATATTTTTGTATGAATAATTTTCACTATTACTTTATTCGCAATCATTTTTCTCAAACACCACTACTAACTGTCTCAGTTATCACAATCATCAACAATGGTGATCCACCACTCCTATTATATTGATAGCTACTGTTACTGGTACATCACTATCACACTTATTATCTTTATCATTAATATTATAATCGCTATTGCTATCGCCTCCACTCCCACCACCATTGACACAATCAATTCTTACTATAGATTACCTTTATCATCACAACTTGCAATGATGTCAATTACCAACACATCATCAATCACCATGGTACCACCAGCTTCACTTTCTCCATCACGATAGCCAATACAAACGCTAACTACTTCTACAAAAGTTTTAGCAAATTTCAATTAAATAATAAATAATAATATAATAATAAAGAGAGGAAAATATATGTGTTAGTATAAAATTTGGTGCAGTGGTGCTAATATTATTTTAATGTAAAATTTAGTGTTTTTTTAAATTTTCTACTCATGACTATATTGGAGTGCAACTATATCTGAATTGGTACCGCATATAATCTTATTCGGGAGAAACATTTCTTACCAAGAATTTTTCCATTCTTAGAGCTCGAATCTAAACCTTATCTGCTGCCTTTTAACAGGTAAAATTTAGTGTTAAAAGATTGGAGATGTGGTTATATAGAGCAGATAACAGAGCAAAAAAAATTACAGGTGAAGGTTGTTTGTAGGGACCTCATACAAACTCAATTACCTCTCAGTCTACTGATCACCTTCCACCTAACCAAATTTCTGTAATTGACAAAACAAAACTAGAAAAAAGGAGCTATCTTTTGTAAAGACTCAAAACTTTTTACTCTCAACACCAAACAAAGACAGACAGAAAGATCCTAAAAATGGCACAGATTAGTAAAATGACACGGGATATAAACCCTTCATCCAAATTTCAAGATTCATCAACCCCAAGTTCCCACTTTTCCCCTTTTTCTTTATTTTGGATCTAAAAAACTGAAAAATTCAGCAAAATCTTTGTCGGTGTTGAAAAAAGATTCAGTTTTGACAACAAGGTCTTATTCTTCTTCTTTTACGATTTCAGCATCAATGGCTACAACCCAGAAGCCCTCTGAGATTGTGCTGCAACCCATCAAAGAAATATCTGGCACTGTTAAGTTGCCAGGCTCTAAATCCCTATCCAATCGTATTCTCCTTCTTGCTGCCCTATCTGGAGTAGGTAGCCAAATTTTAGTGCATTTTAGTGACTGTTTGGTTTTTAATAGTGAGCCTTAATGCAACTGGTAACGTTATAACGTAACTGATAAAGTAATTGTTAAACGAGTTGACATTATAGGTTTGAGGTGTGAAAACAGCCTCTCGTAAAAATGCAGTTTAATGAAAAGGTTCAGCCATTAGCAGTTATTATTGAATTGACTGCTTGTTCAACAATAGTTGTAAAGTAGCAAAGTTGGAATTATATTTTTCTTGTCATTGATGTCATCAATGACATCAAAGGGGTAGAATTTCCCCTATAAAAGGAGCTGCTGAGCTCCT
>JAOTQJ010000091.1:19313578-19326066 GCA_025642045.1 Solanum sejunctum
AAATACACAATTCATTTTCTTCTCTGCTTTCTTCTCTGATTTCTGCTCTGATTTCTTCTTCTCCAAACCACTTCTCAAGTGAGAGGTGAATTTCTTCAGCTTGGTATTGAAGCATAACTGATTGATCACAGTTAAAGCCATTCTAATATTCTTCATGAATTGCCTTTTTGGTATTTCCAACTATTTTCTCTTCATAGATAACTAAAGCTGATTTCCTGTAAGTTATTTGTCAGCAATATGAGGTCTTGAGAGCGTGAGTGATTAGATGTCTACTAGATCTTGAAAAGTTTGTATATGCATACAAATTACAATGGTATGGACATTGTCTTATCGTCTTGCTCAATGCTTCTTTATAGGCGGTATTATTGCTTAAAAACAATGGTACTGTTAGGGAATATCAGGTGATAGCGGAAGCGCGATATGGATCGGGATTTGATATTGAAAAGTATAAAATAAATTGGGCAAGATAATAAAATGGAGACACAAATTTAACGTGGTTCACCCCAAAAAAATAGGCTACTTCCACGGACGACGATGAGAAAAATATCACTATGATGGAGAAGTATACAACAAACCTCACTGGGTCTAAGCACTACAAGGATATAATTTTGTGTATCACTTAGTGATATAAAAGGAGTATTACAACACTCACAAAAATACACAATGTGT
The DNA here is from genome assembly GCA_025642045.1 of Solanum sejunctum. Lineage (NCBI taxonomy): Eukaryota > Viridiplantae > Streptophyta > Magnoliopsida > Solanales > Solanaceae > Solanum > Solanum sejunctum. Next base: position 19,314,248 of record JAOTQJ010000091.1, read on the forward strand.
GTCTCACAAATTTCTTAAACTCCCCCTTATTCTAAATCTCTCAAATTTGGTGTGTGTCCAAAATGAAGATGAATTACTCGTTTATATAGGAGTAATTCACCTACAAAAATTGACCAAATGCAAGGGTTGGTGGCCAACCTTCCACCAACCATTTGCTTACCAATTTTGAATAAGTGGGAGTTGCCAACTTGGACCAAAAATTCAACAGGTACTATGCTACTAATTTTAAGAGGTTATTCTCTTGTTACAGGTATGTACTTGACGGAGTTCCTCGGATGAGAGAGAGACCAATTAGTGATTTGGTTGATGGTCTTAAGCAGCTTGGTGCTGAGGTTGATTGTTTCCTTGGCACGAAATGTCCTCCTGTTCGAATTGTCAGTAAGGGAGGTCTTCCAGGAGGGAAGGTGAGGACTACAAATTCTATTCTGCCATATTTATAGTTTTAGTAAAGAACGTCTTAAAACTGCAATATGAATGAGTAACTAGGTTGCAGAAGCAGAGAAGACTTTGCTTATAAAGTTAAAGTAATCTAAGGCTGGACGAAATTGGAATAGGCTAACCTATTTCGAGAATACCTTTGAGTACATGTCGTGGCTTATAGCTTGTTCGACCAAGCTTCTGAAATCAACTTATCTTTGTTGAAAAACAGTTTGTGTTTTGACTAATAAATTTAAAACACAGTTTTGAGCAACAATTAGTGTTTCGCCAAGTTTTTTTAAAGATGCTTCTAAAGTGTAATTTTCTCAAAATGCTTTTGGGGAAAAACTACGTTTTTAGCAGTTATTTTCTTCCAAAAGCTTGGCCAAACATCTCAGTTATTTGAGATAAGCAGTTAAGCACTTTTGGCCTCCCAAAAGTTTGATCAAACTGGCTAGTAAGCCAAAATAGGCTTTGCATAATTTTGAGTACTGTAAATTTCAAGCGCACTAGGCATACCTTTTTTTTCCCTATAGATTAGTATTTCTAATGAGGGTTACAGGAAACATCCTCTTTATCTCTATGGTAGTGGTAAGGTCTGCGTACATTGTACCTTTTCCAGATCTCACTTGTGAGATTTTACTGGGTATGTTATTGTTATTTGTAGATTAGTATTCCTAAATGTTTGTAAACAAAGAGATCATTTCCAACTTAGAGCCTGTTTGGCATTACTGCTAAAAATTGCTCATTTTTAGAAGCACTTCTTTAAAATAGCTTTTTAGAAAAGTGATTTTGAAAAAAAAGTAATTTGTATTTTATCTAATTCATTAGAAAAGTGATTTTGCTAAGCAGATTGTGTTTGGCTAATCTTTTTAAAAAGTGCTTTTGAGAGTCGAATTACGAAATAGGGAAAGTATCAATGTACTTTTAATATCAAAATTATTTTATAGAGAGTAATATTTAAATATCTATTATAAAAATCTTAATTAAATTTTTATTTTTAATTAAATGAAAATGTACATGTTCAAATTTTCAGTCAATATTATTCATAGATAAATAAAAAAGAAATTAAACATTGATATAATATTAACATGATGATTTAGATATAATTAAAAATATCAAGCAATATGTGTATTTCCTGCAAAATGCTAGTCAATTTAATAAGGGATATATTGAATTGTTGAAAAATATGTATATATGGCAGGGATATTTTGGTCTTGAAAAAAATAATTTATTGCTTCTGCTTTGTTAAGAAGCAGAATTTTTTAGTTTCTTCCTAGCAGCACAATAATTGCTTCTGCTTCTATTTGAAAGCAGCTTTAGTGATTTGCCAAACACTTCAATTTTTAAAAATACTATCTCCGTCCCATCTCATGTGATACTGTTTGACTTGACACAGTATTTAAGAAAAAAGGAAATACTTTTGAAACTTATTGTCTAAAATCATCCCTAGATATTTATGTGATTGAAAATCATTTCATTAATGGTAAAAAGAAAATTTTAACTTAAAAATTGTTTCTAATTTAAATACAATAACATTCTTTTTGGAATGGACTAAAAAGTAAAGAGTGCCACGGGATGAAGTACGTTTTGCTCAAAATAAGTGGTTTGGCCTCCCAACAGCAATGCCAAACAGGCTCTTAGGTTCCAATTGAAATAAGTTTGGAGGTGAGTCTACATATGAGAACAGAGAGAAGGGGCCAAAACTCGTTTTTCTTGTTTTATGTTCTGGTGTAACTGCTGGAGACTTAGTCTTGCAGCAAATGTATCGTCTCTTCATCTCAGGAAAACTACAGTTTAGCTGTTGTCTATAATGGCTTCATCCTTACAAACAAGGCATCTTAATGCAGGAAGAATCAATAGTTAAACCAAGGAAGACCAACAGAGGTCTGCTATACAACAACAACATTACCCCAATGCCTCAAAGCTCCAGCCCATTGCGGGATAAGGGGGGTCGGATGTACGTAGCTTGACCCTTGTGTTTAAAAACATAGCGCGACTGTTTCTGGATGGCCCATGATGAGTGTCGAAAGTTGCATTGACTAACTGCTACTTCACAATTGAAAGAAACAAATAAAGTTTAAATAGTCATTTTGCTTTATTCCATCGTATTCAAAGATAAAAAATAGAGGTCTGCTATAAAAGCAAAGAAATCTTATGTTCTATAATTGAACTCAAAAAGCCAAACTTTAGATCCCTAAGAGTGGTAAGTTGAATGACAAAAACTGTATGAAGCTTAAAGAAATGTGGCGAGCTGTTCTTATAAGATCCGCTGTTCTTGTGAATCAAGAGCTTTTTTGAGAACAAAACACAATTCTCTCACGTTTCTAAAACAAGGAAGAAGCTAAGAAATAACCCTAATCCTCAAGGAACACTATGGCATATTACTTAATGAACAGTATATTGCTATTACAGTGTTCTGTAGTGGTCTCTTTTGCCTGCTTTTGCCTTGATCACATTTTTAGGTTTTAGTTCTTTTGAGAAGTCCTAAAAAGAAAAGGAAAATTTCATCCATTGATGAGTTACATGTGCTGCAAATTTTTCGGTTTCTCCTATTTTAAGTTGTGCATGCTCTTTACTTTCGATGCTGCACCTATGTCGGATTCTCCAAAAATACACTATTTTTTGAGAATCCGACATGCACCTGTTGGCATTTCTGAAGAGCCCGAGCAACATAGCTCCTATTCAGCTTATCCTTAGGGACTTGCCGCAGCTACAAAAGAGAAATATTAATTTTGCTTCGAACATATCAAGGAATCCTGATTCTTATGTTGCCCTTGGTTCACTGGTTAGCTTCTTTTAAGAAGCTTATAATTTTTCTTTCTTTTGTGGATGTACCGATGAATCTACTATTGGAAACCAAATCTCTACCCCACAAAAATAGGGGTAAGATCTGCGTACACCCTACTTGTGGGATCACAATGTGTATGTTGTTGTTGTTGTATCCAATGAATCCTGATTCTTATGTTATCTGTGGTTCACTACATTCTTCTTTGTTTCCATATTGTAGAATACCATTGTCATGCAGAAATTATTGCTTTAGCTATTCTTTCTTGACTATCTTTTAGGTGAAGCTGTCTGGATCCATTTGCAGCCAATACTTGACTGCTCTACTTATGTCTGCTCCTCTGGCTTTAGGAGACATGGAGATTGAAATCATTGACAGACTAATATCTGTACCTTAAGTCGAAATGAAAGTGAAGTTGATGGAGCAATTTGGTATTTCTGTGGAGCACAGTAGTAGCTGGGACAGGTTCTTTGTCCGAGGAGGTCAGAAATACAAGTCTCTTTTTATCATTCTATGCCTTGTAAAGCTTATCACCAGAAACAGTTGATGTAAAGATTGATGAAATATTAGGTCTCCTGGAAAAGGTTGTGTGGAAGGTGATGCTTCAAGTGCTAGTTACTTCTTGGCTGGTGCTGCTGTCACAGGTGGAACCATCACCGTTGAAGGTTGTGGAACAAACAGTTTACAGGTATTTCTCAGGCCATTTTGAGCCACGGGAGGGGGTTTGCATGCTGAACTTCTCTGTTATCTTTCCCCATTGACTTTGTGGTAGCATCCTAATGTATAATCACATCTTGTCCGTCAAAAAGTTGGGTTTCTTCGGCCTTAATGAGTATTATGTGGATGATACAATCCTTTCAGTAGCACCCAAGTCGAGGACTGCATTGAGATGACCTTCAATGTTTTAGTTAAACTATCTTATTTGCGTCTTTATGTTGCCTTCATGAAGGGGGATGTTAAATTTGCTGAGGTTCTTGAGAAAATGGGAGCAGAAGTTACGTGGACAGAGAATAGTGTTACAGTCAAAGGACCTCCGAGGAATTCTTCTGGAAGGAAGCATTTGCGCGCCATTGATGTGAACATGAATAAAATGCCTGATGTTGCAATGACACTTGCTGTAGTTGCACTTTTTGCTGATGGTACCACTGCTATAAGAGATGGTATGGCCAGCTTTGCCTTGTAGAAATCACATCAATTTTGAAATTAGTTGGTGACCTGTATATATGCATGAGGTTTGGTTGCACGTGCATCATGGTATAGCTTTGGCCTTCAGAAATTGTGCGTTTTTGTGTGAGTGTGAAATTTCAGAAACCTCCACTAAATGCTGAAATTTCTGGTTCTCTCCAAGTTTGTAATTTGCGAGAATCTTTGAAAGAAACTGAAAATTGGTTAATAATACACATGTTCAACAAGCTTTTAAAAAGACTCGACATATGTATGTGCCGAGTCTGATGATCTTTATAGTGAAAAGTAGTACTTCATTCTTTTGTTAACATGTACATGATCCTAAAGTAAGTTCAAATGATCATATCTACGAAGAGCTTACGTGACTAAAGATCTTTATTGTAGTATTGCTGGCTAAGTTCATAAAGCAATGGCTTAAACATTAACAACTTTAAGCAACGTTTTAGTTGAGCGGAAGAGAATGTTCACTGGGCGTTTCCTTTCTCTTTTTCATGTTCTTCCATCTTTCTTTATTGTGCTCTCTTCTCTCTTATCAGTTGCTAGTTGGAGAGTCAAGGAAACTGAGCGTATGATCGCCATATGCACAGAACTTAGGAAGGTAATTCTCCTCGTAGTTCCTCCATTTTCGTTCTTTTCTTTTTCCTTACTCTTACCTTTTTGCATGAAATTTACAGTTGGGCGCGACTGTTGAAGAAGGACCTGACTACTGCATAATCACCCCACCAGAGAAATTAAATGTGACCGAAATTGATACATATGACGATCACAGGATGGCCATGGCCTTTTCTCTTGCTGCTTGTGCAGATGTTCCGGTCACCATCAATGACCCTGACTGCACGCGGAAAACCTTCCCTAACTACTTTGATGTCCTTCAGCAGTACTCCAAGCATTGAAAACCGCTTCAATGCATTGTAGAGTGCAAGTAAAAACATGTGAAAGAATTTAGTGACAGCCTAGAGCTGATATCTGAACTACTATGACTTTTAAATGGTTTAATTATTTGCCATGTGATGATGTTCAGTGTATTTGTTGAAGTTAAGCTGCTTTTTGTCTTTAAGGAATGTATTACTGTAAAAAGAAATGAAACTTTTTGATAACTTCCGGAGGGTATGGAGGACACGAATTACTGAAGGTTAGTAGGTAGTAGTGAGTTGTCTTGTCCGTTCGTAGTAGTGGTCATAGTATAGCATTGCTACTGTAGTCTTTTGTTCATCGTTCTTTGTATGCTATCTGTTGTTCATTGTCTCTTGTTATTGTATTGTCTTTTTTTTTTTTTTTTTTAAGTTTTAGTTTTGTTATTGTTTGTTATTTCATGTACTTCCTATACTTCTTTTTGGGGCCAGCTTTGGAATGTCTTTCTTGAGCGAGCCGATGATCTATTGAAAATAGTCTCTTTACATCTGACGAAGAGGCAAAACACCCTACCCCATGGATTAATTTTATCAAATAAAGAATTAAATAATATCATATGTAACATGTATTAAATTTTCTAATAAATTTGTTGTTGCTTCATGTGAAGAACATAGGTTGCTTCTCTTGTAAGTGGGCATCATGTTCCATCCTTTCCTATTCGTTTCGTTAATTTTTACTTGTCCATTTTGTACTTCCTTATGAATAATAAATGAAATATTTTTTTAAAAAAAATTATGACTATTAAAGAACTTTGAAAATGAACAATTAAATGTTAAAAATAAAATATGAAACAAAATTATGTCAGCTTATATTCAAAAAATTCTAAATGTGGGGTGAGTTCAGTAGGGAGGATTTTTCAAATTTTTCATATTTGTTTTGTTAAAGTTTTTGTAAAATATTTTCTGTAGAAAAATATGTTTCTTAAAGATGAAAAAGATTACTTTTTTCCGAAAACAATCTCTCTATCTCTATGAGGTAATGGTAAGATCTGTATATATTTTATCCTCCCTTATGAATAATAAATGAAATATTTTTTTAAAAAAAATTATGACTATTAAAGAACTTTGAAAATGAACAATTAAATGTTAAAAATAAAATATGAAACAAAATTATGTCAGCTTATATTCAAAAAATTCTAAATGTGGGGTGAGTTCAGTAGGGAGGATTTTTCAAATTTTTCATATTTGTTTTGTTAAAGTTTTTGTAAAATATTTTCTGTAGAAAAATATGTTTCTTAAAGATGAAAAAGATTACTTTTTTTCGAAAATAATCTCTCTATCTCTATGAGGTAATGGTAAGATCTGTATATATTTTATCCTCCCTAGATCCCACTTATGAGATTCCATTGGATGTTGTTTGTTGTTGCTATGGAATTAGGGGAAATAAGTGACGTTCTATATTGATTTTATCTTCATACACACACCTTATCTTCACTCCGCACATTATTTTTAATTAGGATGATAATCTTTTGCCTTTCTTACAAGTTTGTTTCTTCTTTAATATAAAACTAAAATGTGACTCTCACATGACTTTGCCTTCTTAAATCTTTTACATTGTATTCCATAGTGAATTATCATATATTTTGTAGTCTTCAAAAGATTCTACATTATCAACCTCACAATGAATATCACTATGGGGTCTGGGTAAGATAAAATGTATGCAGACCTTATAATTATCTCATAGAGATAGAAAAACTGGTTGCGTATGACTCTCAACATAAATATATCAGCAAATAGTGTACGATTAAATGCTAAATTGTCTAAAATTTTGATAAGATTTCACTTCAAGTAAAGTGAATAAGATCAATCATTGTTTATCAAGAAAATAACAACCTGATGAGTACCTTTTACACTGGATTATGTAGATGACAAACTCATCACATGTGACAATTAAAGAAAGTTGCAACAAGCATTCAAAATGAAAGATCAAGGTGAACTAAATATAACAACAATAACATATCCAGTAAAATCCCACAAGTGGAGTCTGAGGAGGGTAAAATGTATGTAGACCTTACCATTGTCATAGAAGTAAAGAGATGTTTCCTGAAAACCCTCATCACAAAACCCGTAACAAGGTGAACTAAATACTTCTTGAAATTGAGTTTTTTATGTCCAAGTAAAGAATATTGATGCACCAAAGAGAATGTGTGTAACTAAAAACATCAAGCTTAATACTAAACAATGTGATCATTTGGTTAAATAAAAAGGTTAGGATGGACCAACCCTTCATTTGGAAGGACCTTGAAATGATTGACTCAATCCAATCTTAATAGGGCCGTTGGTTGAGACGGGCCAACTCCTTTTTTTAAATATTTTTTTTTCCATCTTAATTTAAACTTGAAACTCCGTCAGTATATTAAGTTTTTTAACATGTCTAGCAAAATTATATGAAAGAACATAATAATGATAATCATAATATGTATTATATATATAATTAGTGGTGTTTTTTATTACAATCTCGTATCTGAAATATATAACATCAAGAAATAAGAAGATTTTAAATCAAATATGGCAAACAATGATGATGAACTTGAATCATTCTGCTATTAAAGAAAAATAATATTTTTTAGACAAATAAATAAGTAAAAAAAATTTAAAAAAATAAACTTGTAAACTAAATAACAATTACGTACAACTTTAGTTGTTTTAATTCAAATCAAATACTATCTCTGTCTCACTTTATATGACTTATTTTACTTTTTCGTCAGTCCCAAAAAGACTGACACATTTATATTTAGTAACAATTTAATTTTAGAATACTCATTTTACTCTTAATGAAATGATTCTAGCTACACATATATCTATTATTTATTTTAGACTACAAATTTCAAAAGTCAGTCTTTCTTTCTTTGTTAAACTCCATGACAAGTCAAAGTAACTCATATAAACTGAGATGGAAAAAATAGTATTTTTAACTCATGAGCTAGCCCCAACCTTGATCAAACCTCAAGGGTCAATAATTTAGTTGAGCCGGACTTATAAACCTTAAAGTCTAAATAATCTTGAAAAATCATATCCTATAATAACGAGTAGAGTTGATCCAGACTCATGCCTCATGAGCGCAGCCCATTTTTACGGCTCAAATTTAAATGACATACTGAAAACAAACAAAGCCAATATATAATTGAAGAAGAACTGTTTGTTTTATTAATTTTACAGAGTGAAAAGAAGAGCATATAATTAGCTGTCACATGGGAATTCATCCTTTAATGATGTTAACTTCATCCACACTCAAAAACACTTACTCTTGGAAACTTCAATCATAATTCCCAGGTGCTCATCACATTCTTCATGCCATGCGTATACCTATTTTTGTTTTTGACTTAAACCGACTCTTTTTCAAACTCATTGACTTTGAAGATATATTTTTTGTCCATTTTGTTGACAAAACTATTTCTAAAGTTCCAAAGATTGTGGTCAATGAGTAGGGAAAACATACTAAATGAGTATGTTTCTGGAAAAAAAACAATTCCTTTTTCTTGAAAATGAGCATTATCTCTAGCAGACTAAGACATTCCAAATAACTTGGACACTATATATACATAAAGAAAATATTGTGACAATCAACTCTCTCTTAATTTCATTTTATTCTCTTGGTTACTTTTATCAAGTTCTTCAGCAACTTTGCAGAATTACTATAGTGAGAAGATGGTATGTTTCTGTAAGTAATTAATGTCCACCTTTATCTCTTACATCTTCTTCCATGGATTCTTCTTGGCATGCTTTTTGCATGCACTAGAAGTAGGCTGAGCTAGAGTATTGGTCAAGAATTTGACGAGTAGCTTTGGTTTGAATTATGTATTTCTCTTACGAAATTCATTAATTGATATGTAAGAATTATTAATTTAGAACTCAATAACCTAAAAGGATGCAGGAATTCAAAAACTTCAAATTCTGGTTACGCTTTAATTTGAATAGCTCGAATACTCTTTAAGGTTCTGAAAACGTTAGATACTCTCTCTGTTCACTATTAGATGCCAAATTTTAGCTTGACACACTTATTAAGAAATTAAAATAATGATTAGTATAGTGAGATTATCATTTTACCCCCATTGATTGATAAAAATATACATTAAAGCCATAATTCAAATTCTAATACATTTAATATTATCAATACATTGGCAAGTAGAAGTGTTTCTTGATTTAATAATATCTATGTTTATTCAAAAAATATTGCCTAAAAAATCTAAAAATGAATTGATCATTAAACATTTTACAAGAAATTCTACATTTTTCAAAAACATTAGCCTTTTAAGTAAATTGGGGGTAAAATAGGTAAAAAGAAATTGTCCTATCTTGATTTCACCAAAATTACAAGTAAAAATGAAAATCAAATTAAAAAACATTTGACATCCAATAGTAAACGGAGAGAGTACTAGTTTGTACATATACCACAATCGCCGATAGTCAGTAGGGCTGGAAAGATGTAGAGTGGTATAAGTATGTGCTAAAATTTCACATATATTTCAAAGAATTCAATCAAAACCTAATCAATTACCGATTAAATTTAAATTTTGAATCTGTCTTTGTCACTTAACCAATCTGCTCGGGCTCCCAAGATTTACATAAGCTCAACTATATATGTATATATAGCATGCAATATTACTAGAATCAGCAATTATTAGTCCTATTTTGGAGACATGTACATTCTTATCTTTGATAGTAGAGTAGTATATATTCAAGATTTGAACTTGAATTTGAAATTTTATCGCAACTTATTTGATTTATTGAGTTAAAATTAATTATCTAGTGAAATTTTAACATCTTTCCAGCTCTACCGACTATATATGTATAACTCACTGTGTACCTCTAGGGTTGGATTGCTTGTTAGGGCCTTTTCTTTGGTATGAAGAATGGAAAAGTTTTTACGCAAAGTTAAATGGGAACAAGTCTTAACTCCAAAGGAACGTAATCCTAGTATACTTTTTTGCTCATGGACCTATATATACCAATTTGGTTAAATTTGTAATAAATGTTTTCTCCATAACCATTACTTAGTTTAACATCATGCCGCCCACTTATTTAGCCCCTTAATTAACACTATAACAGAAAACATATGATTTAGTAGCTAGCAATAGACTTTTTGTATGCAAAAAAACATTTAGCCGCAATTAAGTTACATGTTATGTTATCCAGAGTTAGTGATATTTATAAAAAGTGTTAGTTATATATATTCATATTTGTTATTGTCGCTAAAATAATATTATAATTGTCATAAAATTCTTTATTTGTAGTGTTGTAAGAAACAATGATTGATATGAATAGTTTGTCATAATACCCACATTAATTGATGTATAATCTTTAAGTCTTTTGAAGTGATTTCAAGAATAAATAATTAATTCTAAAAATAAGACAAGATTTTTCTTCTTTTCTTGATTTGGGGATGATGTTTTTAAGATGAGACTCTTTCGGAAATCTCTCTATCTTTAAGAGGTAGTGTTAAGGTTTGCATACATTTTTATTTCCATAGATCCACCTGCGAAATTTTCACTGGATGTTATTGTTGTCTTGATATGTCAAAAGTGAAAATATATTTTTGAAATATTGAATAAGTTAACGGCGAAAGTAAAAAAAACACACTCTTTTCTCACAATAAATTTAGGCTTGTAATATTATTAGTGCTCCTAGCTACTGCCACTTGCTTTTGCAATAATGCATATTTGTTTTTCGTTTACAGCCACGAACAAATAGAAACTCTTCGTTATTTGATTCCTCATTGTTGTTTTTACTACTTTAAGCATTTGTATTTAAAATTTGTCGACCTAATTAATTTAGATTTACGTTAATAGGATAGTTGAAGGATAAAAACCCTTCAGTGTTTCAATACTCGTTTTTAAATTTAATTTGTTACTTTAAGCATGTACGCGAATATTATTAGACCAACTAAATTGAATTGACATTAGATAAACTCATTTATAAGTAAAATATTTCGTATCAAGAAGTTTTTTGTTTATGAGAATTGGACCCGATACCTCTAATCAAAGCTTTAAAAGTGGAAAACCCCGATCATTTTCAGAGGCGGAATCAAGATTAGGAGTTTGGAGATTTTAAAGAAGAGAAAAATATTGTAAATCATATTTTTCTAATACAAATACAAAATCTATAGAAAATCTATTGAGTTTTTCAGAACTTATGAACCCCCGATTAGCTTTGACTCTGATCAACCTATGAGATCCCTTGGTGATGATTCTTCTATTTTGCGTATTATCAAAGTCCCATAAACTTATGAACTAAGATTCTTAAGTTCATGCTCATAATTGTGAAGCAATTAAGTAGTCTTTTCCTATTGAAAGAATTTTAGGAATATGCTGGTGACAAAGTTGCAGCTAAAGTGAGTTTTTTTTATTTTTTATTTTTATCAGCCTCTTGCATGGTGTAGCTTTATCAGTAGAGCATAACTTCTATATATGTACTAACCGTGGTCAGGATTTTTTTAATTAAAAATTATTCAGTATATTCATAAATATATATATATATATATATATATATAATATAAATATTTATCCTATATAACTGAT
>JAOTQJ010000091.1:19340038-19356160 GCA_025642045.1 Solanum sejunctum
GAAGCTGAAATACCCTTACTGTGGAGCCACATAAAAGAGTAAACAACGTACAAAATCGTAAAATAGTGGTATAAATTCAACAGAATAGAGGATAAGAATATGAACGGACCCTCGACTGTGCATACGACCCATGGTGGCTGACGGCGGCGCTCCGATGTGCGGCGGCTACAGCAACGAAACCCTAAAATTGTTTATTTACGGGTAATTAGGCCTTTATATACTGCTCATTTATTTTCTCGGGTAACTTACGGTAATATCCCTTCATCAGATCACCATTTAAATTTTATTCTAATTTTAAAATTATGCAAATAGAATATAATTTTTGAGAAATTAATTTTTTTTCTCTAACATTTGAAATAACTTATGAAAAATTTAGATTGTAATTTGATATTCTCTCACAAAATATTTAGTTTGTTCAGAGAAGATTTTAAAATGGTATAAAAAATTATAATTTGGGAAAAAAATCATTTAGACTACTAAACAATTATTTTTTTTAACAAAAAAGATAATAAATAGAAATTAATCTTTCACGGTATATTTAAAATGATTGAATATTTCATAATATCAATTGTATCAACTATTTTTTATTTTGAATAAATTGTTGTCATCTTTTCTCCACTTTAAAGATATCATTGTTTTATACTTTTGTGTATAGTTAATAACCGAACCAAATCAAATCGAAACTAATAACAACCAAATTGATTAATGTATATTATAGTTTGATTGGATTGATTTTGAGAATTTAAAAATTGAATTAAGTTGATTAATGTATATTATAGTTTGATTGGATTGATTTTGAGAATTTAAAAATCAAATCAAGTTGATTAAATTTAAATTTTGATCAATAATCAATCCAAATCGACACATAAACACCTCTAATTTTTGGATTACCAAAAAATACTTTTACTAACTTATATTCTTAATTAAATTTTACTGAATATTATTTCAAGGGAGATTCAATTAAAAGTGAATTGTGATTTTCAAAATTAAGGATGGTGACTCAAATGTTTTTAAATGACAAGTGTGATCCTTTTGTGATTAGTATCAATACACTAATAATAAAATACCTTATTTATGAATTCTAATTTGTCCATTTGATAAAATTATAAAAGAGTTGGTTGAAGTTTCAATAATTTTAATAAACTATGAAAATTTTCATTTATAACAAAAATATAATTTAAAAATATAAATTACATGTCTAATCAAAATAAAATATTAATTTTAAATTAATCTTTATAAAATCACGAAAATCATGTACGAGCTAAAAAAAAAAGATAAACTTTCAACTCTCATGGCTCATTGGTACAAAGATTAATTTATTCAATATTTAAATGAGATAAAATAACAATACAACATATTTTAATAATAGTTATATCCAACAGCAACAACAATAACATAACTAGTGGAATCTGTAAGTAAAGTCTAGGAAGATAAAATGTATGCATACCTTATCACTAATTCATAAAAATAGAAAGACTATTTCAGAAAATTCTCGTCTCGAAAATCAAATTCGATAAACAAAAACAATAGTTATCTCCGAATTGTAATATTATTTTATTTTATATTAACAATGCTGAAATATCCCTCAGTGTGATGCAAATGTCTCTCTTTATATGGCTTTCACGATAATTGATAATATTGATTGGCACTGTTCAGTCCACCCCAGATTTGCAGGTTCTCCAAAAACCCTTATTTTTTTCCCTCTGTTTTTGCTCTGCATAATCAAATAGTAGTTTACTTACAAAATAAGTGCGTATTTTGCTAAAATGTGGTGCAGTGTAGTGTTCCAATCAACTTGCATGCATCTTTAAATCGGATATCAATTATCAAAGGCAGAGCTAGATAACTAATTTTAGATTACAATTCGGGCGAATCTAGTAGCTTTTTCTTAGACAGTCATTTATTTGTTTTAGGAATTTCACCATATATTATGTTCTTGATTTTAATTTGTTTATCTAATTTTGACTTGACAGATCTTCATTTCAATTTATTTACACAGAATGTATCAAAGTACACCAGATTTTTGAATTTTATGGTTTTAAACATGTCAAAAAATTGTAAAAAGAAAGAGATTTTTTGAAATGGACTAAAAAAGGAAAGTAGATAAACATATTGAAATGGAGAGAGTATTGATGTATAAATATTTAGGTAACTAAGAGGGGTTATTCTATGGCGAATTCAAAATTCAAAATTCTATGGCGAATTCAAAATATTCTATGGCGAATTCAAAATTCATAAACTTAAAATTTTAGTTCCGCCTCTGATTGCTTCTTTCCTCCCACTAGTGTTAAGAAAATGGGTAACTCCGCCTACCAAAAATTAGCTAGACGAGAAGAAATATCTAGTGTTTTTGGTCTCTAGGATTTGGACCGTTGACTGTAACTATTTCGCGATCACTAGGCCACTCCCTTCGGTGATATAACATTCAGTTTGAGGTTGAAAACTTCACATTTTCATCAATCACAAACAGATTAGGAAGTAGAAAGCATATTAGATGCCTCTATTCTATAAACAACTGAAGTTAGAAATGTTTAAGTGAGAAAACAAGAAAATAGCCTCGTAACTTCGGATGAAGCCAAAGATTCACTATTTTTTGGCTTTGGGGTATGATGGAATAAAGCAAAATGGCTCTTTAAACGTTTGCGCTTCTTTCAATTGTGAAGTAGCAGTTAGTCAATGCAACTTTCGACGCTCATCATGGATCATCCGGAAATAGTCGCACTATGTTTTTAAACATAGGGGTCAGGCTACGTACATTTGATCCCCCCCTTACCCAGCAATGGGCGGGAGCCTTTGAGGCATTGGGGTAATGTTGTTGTTGTTAACTTTGGGAGAAGGGGTGCCTCCTCACAAAGGTGGTCACGAGTGACCAGGACTGGATGACTATTTACCAAAAAACACAAGTCTCCGCGAAGTCATGAAATAGTTTTTCCTTTTCAATAATTTGTGTGCCAACTAGTTTGGGATTGAACATTGTTGTTTTTTACCATCCCTTGATGCTTTCCACTACATAACAGATTGAGAATTAGTCCTTTTCGTCTTCCAGTAACTTTGAAAAGTGTTGCATTGTTTACAAATTTGACTCATTTTCAAAGTTGGACAACGCCTTATGATGAAAGCGGGATAAAGGACAGATCATCTGTTGAATAGACGGCTGATACAGACGATACTACAAGGACGGGATAATTGAGAAGGAGATGGAAGGGGATGACAGCAAAGGTATGGTTTGTGTAACTGGTGGAACAGGATATCTAGCATCATGGTTGATCATGAAGCTTCTTCAACATGGCTACTCGGTAAATGCTACCGTTAGGTCCTCTCAAGGTTAGTATTTCCAACTGATTCTATTTATTGTCTTTTTAAGGTAAAAAGATGAAGCGTCAGTATTGAGTTAGGCCTAAGTTTCATTTCTTTACATGGTATGAGAGTTAGGTCCATCCAGGAAACAATCTCTCTACTTCGAGGTAGTGGTAAGGTTTGTGTACATTCTACCCTCCCCAAACCCCACTTGTGGGATTCTACTGAGTATGTTGTTGTTGTTGAGAGTTAGGTCCATCCCTGTTTGGGCTCTTGGTTCACACTTCAATTTGGGCCTGGGCGTGAAGGGGTGTTAGAGTTGGTTGGAGTCTCACATTAGTTGGAGAAGACCGACGGTCTATTTTTGGGGTTGAGTTAGACCCATGTGTCATATCTTTAGAATTCCTATGAGAGTTTAGTGTTTGTGTTTTATCGACTCTAATTGCCTTTAGAATTGTTAGTCATCCAGTGTATATTCTCTGAAGAAAGACTTTGAATGAAATGTTTAGATCACAAAACAGATGTTAGCTACCTCACTAACTTGCCCGGAGCATCGTCCCAAAGGCTACAGATTTTTAATGCTGATATGGACAAACCGGAAAGCTTTAGTGCAGCTATTGAAGGATGCATTGGAGTATTTCACGTTGCTCATCCAATGAATTTCGGGGACCAAGACATTGATGATGATAAGATAAGAAAAGCAGTTGATGGAACATTAGGCATTTTAAGGGAATGCCTTAATTCAAAAACTGTAAGACGAGTTGTTTACACCTCCAGCAGAACAGCAGTTGTGTTTAATGATAAAGGTTTAGACACAGTGGACGAGAGCTCGTGGTCTGAAATCCATGTCATGAAAACCTTAAAGCCTGTATCGGCAGCTTCTTATGTGATTAGCAAGACTTTAGCGGAAAAGGCTGCTCTCGAGTTTGTTGAGAAGCACGGATTAGATTTGGTAACTGTTATTCCTAGTTGGATACATGGTCCCTTCTTGAGTCCTCAATTCCCAGAGCCATTACGACCAGCCATGGCAATGATTTATGGTAATTTCTTCATCAAACTCAATTCTAATTTAATCTCTTTCCATATAGCTAAAAAAGCACCAAAATCTCTTTTCCTTTGTTTTATGCGCATTTGTTCTGATTGTGCAAAGCATCAAACTTGCTCTAAATTAAGCACTTCTTTTTGTCTCGTCTCCTGAACTACGCAGGTACTCAGGAAAACTGCATGAAGTATCCCTCGCTTACCCCATTCGTGCATGTAGATGACGTTGCCCATGCACACATATTCCTTCTAGAGAATGGTAAAGCAAAGGGAAGGTACATTTGCTCTGCTGTGGAAGTTACACCAGATGAGCTGGCTAACTTCCTTTCAGCGAGGTATCCTGAATATCGAATACCTAACGTCGAGTGAGTTCCTGTTAGCTCCTTTTTCTATTTTCTTGGCAAAAGAGAAGGTTATTCAACTTACAATGTATACATGTTTACAGTTCCTTGAGGGAGATTGGAGGGATTAAGCATCCTAGCCTTTCATCAAAGAAACTTTTGGACACTGGGTTCAACTACAAGTATGGACTTGAAGAAATGTTTGATGGTGCAATTGAATGCTGTAAACAAAAGGGTCTACTCTAGTTTGTACTCTATGGCAGAGCCACCCTTGTCTAATTGACACCGCTTTAGCTCCCTCCGTTTTAATTTGTTTGTCTGGAAGACTTTCTTAAATTAAAGATATGTAGAATGTATGAAAATGTTCTTTAATCGTATGGTTTGAAACATAAAGTTGCAATTAAAGTGTTATAAAAAAAGTAGAGATGCATTATTTCTTTTTAGAAGACTAAAAAGGTAAGTAAACCAAACAAATTTCCTTATTTAAAGGAACCACAATCAGGAGCTTAAGCTGCCTGTCTCATGGTCATGCTTGCTTAGGCATTAAGGCTTTAAGTGACAATTGTGCAGTATTTCTTTGATGATTTTTTTGTTATAATTTGTTTATCTTATTTTTAGTGGTAAAAAATATCGCTGATCATGATAGTTATAATATAATTAAATCAAGAAATTCATTTATATTGATAAATAAATTTTTGATACAGGACTAAGAAAAAAATTATATTGGTTGTTTGCTTGAGCAGTTTTCGCTGAGTCAATAAAAATTAATTTGTGGACTTTTTGATTTAATTTTTTCAACGCAACTACGTGTCGCCATATGTACTTTAGCAACTTCATAATATTTCTTTGGCTACTTCAGTTATAATTTTACAACATCTTTTGAAATATATAGGAAAATTTATAGATGTCATATAAATTGAGAATAAAAAATAATTTATATTGGGTCTGTGCTAGCATGGATTTTCGCCACTAGTTGAAATAGAGTAAGTACTATATGGATATGTAATCTTTTTCTATGTAGATATACTATAGGTTGAACCTTTTTCGTGTGTTTACTTCTTTATATTTTTGAGGTCTTTGGTGAAAATCACAACTTCGACAGATCCAAAAGTTTACTAAGTTTTTCTTTTTCCATCTATCACCAAAACAATTAGCAAGAAAAGCAAAGCAAATGAAACAACATATAATAGTGAAAATGAAGAATATGATACTACACAGATACTAAATAATACCGTCGTACTAAATAAGGAAGAGAGTAAACTAGTTTTTGCATATTTCACGTAAAAGTAAACAAAACTCAACTACATTCTGTTTTAATTCTCGGTCTTCATATTTTCCTCTCTAGCAAAACTATGAAAAACAAGTTTCAAAAAAGACATTCTTGCATTGATTGCGTCATCTTTATTCTCTAACATACTTTATCTTTACCCCCATAGTCTTCATCTCCATTATTCAACACCCTTAACTACTCCCACCTCTTATGATATTTTTCTAGATTATATACAAATATTTTCAAAATAATATCTTTTTACATAACTATCAAACAGAAGCAAATCATTTTCTCTGTCAAAGTATTTTCACGAAAAACATCTTACCAAACACACTCTAAAATCAAAAAGGAAAACTTACACAAAAATATATATTAGTTAATTTGTTAATATAGTTATAGTTTGAATTAATTATGACCCGCGGTAAACATCTAATTGTAATTACAGTTTGAGTTTTGTATAATTCACGCAATTTATACAAACGTTGTGCGCGAATCAAATTGTATACTGAAATATACAAATGATATACAAAATCTGCAAATTTGTATAGTAAATTATACAAACAAATACAAATGTTGCTATAATTATAATTATGAAATGTAATTAATCAAGTATAGTTATGAGACATAATTAAGTTACTTTTGAGTGGCTACATGTGAAAATTCTTTTTGAAAAAATGATATAAATTTTGGTTAATATTTTAAGACGTATTTTTACATTATACTAATATGAAAAGATTTACAATTATATTAGTTTTCATATCGTTTTTAAATATTCAAATTTTTATTTAAAAATATTAAATTAATATAATATACTTCGTATGTCGCATATTAATTGAATTTGTGAGGTGATATATATATATATATTAAGTAAAAAAATTCAAAGATAAAATTTATACTATACTTTTCACTATTGTTCTTCGTGAAATATAAATATGTTGTGTAATTGATCTCTTAGAAAATATAAAACTTTAATAAATGAATGGGCAAATGTGAAAAAAGTTTCAAATATTCTTTTTGAAATTTGAATAATTTAATTATTTTGAAAATTGAAAAAAAATTAAAAATTTAATTAATTTGAGATAAAGGTATTAATTTAGAATTGATAAATATTAATGAGGCAGAAGAAATGGCCAATGTCCTAAGAAAAGAGTAAAGTTAGCTACGACAAACTTGTGTATAGGAAGAAGAAGAGAGTGCCATGGGCGATCTACTCTCATGGCTATTCTCCTTCTTCCTTCTCGTAGCTGTTCTTGCTACTATTCTATACCAGGTAACTATCCATTTCTATATTCATTCGCAGTTTCAGAATTTAAGCTTTATGGGTTCAATTTTTTGTTGATCTAGTTATGGTTTCATATTTATTATTTATTGCAAATTTAGGGTAATTTTATGCACAAATTTGAGCATCCAATTGAAAGTAGTGAGTTTAGATGTGTCAATTGGGCAAAATATGTACATACTGACTAGGATGGATGTGTCATACTAGCAGTGTGCCTTGTCAAAATAACTTAATTTTCTCCGGTGATATTTGTGTCCATGGATTATTTCGATCTAAAACCTGAGATAATGGAGGTAAACTGAATAAGTAACTGTTAGTGGAGTTGAGGTTACTAAATGCTGAGGGTTCAGTATCAATTTTTGCCGAATTGCTCCATGTATAGTATCCCGACATAATTGTCTTTTCAACATAGGGCATCTCTTTTTGGGAAACGGTTGAGTCTCCCATGTTGTTTGTTCCATTCTGAAGTCCCTGAATTTATGAAGTCACCACATTTTCTAAATGAACCAGCCATACCCGATACTCCAAAGCTGCTTCAGCCCAAGCCTTAATTGATGTGTATAAGTTATTTTGAGTGCTTCCTTTTTCGTGGTTATTGTTTGTCAAGATCTCTGTTGCTGCTTTACTAAAGTGTTTTTTTGTAAGGAGTGTTGTGCTTTTTTGCTTGTGAGATTTCACTGGGTATGTTGTTGTTGTTGTTGGTAAGGAGTGTTTTGCTATGGAAATGGGGAAGTGGAATCAAAGCTTTGTATAGGGGAAATGTGAAGGTGAATTTCCTTGATGTATTGATAAAGCACGAGCATATAAAAGTATAATTTTCCTCCAAAGAAGTATAATTATTGGCGATAATGATAGGTTTCAGTGTTGTTGAAGGGAGTGAATGAACTTGATCATATTGGACTAATCTGCAAAAGGTGTAAATTAGTTCGATGTTGTAGGAAGAAGACATTAAGACATTAATTGTTTCACATCTATATTTTTAGTTCACACTTGCTATAGAACTGTCTATGTGAGTTTTGCATGGTCCTAAGCGCCAATCAAAGAGGAGGGTTGCTGTAACTGTTCATAAGCGTAATAATGATTTAGATGATCTTTCTGAATAGAGCAAAATGGACCCAGCCAATTCGTATAGCAACTCCAACTGGTACAGAATTGAGAGAATGATTTGCAATTGAGCAGACTTTTGGTTTATTATACTCCCTCCATCTCATTTTATGTGACACCTTTCTTTTTTAGTCCATCTTAAAAAGAATATCACCTTAATAGAACTAGAACTATTTTAACTTTAAAATTCCTCTTTTACCCTTAATAACCACACAAATATCTATGGATGAATTTAGATCACAAGTTTAAAAAGTCTTCTTTTTTTTTAAACACCATGCCAAGTCAAACAGTGCCACATAAAATGGGACGGAGGGAGTATATAAGTATCATGGATCTGTACTTCCATAGCTTCCAAAATATCCTCTGAAGTGATTTCTATTTATTCACTAGGACGAACCAATTTCTATTTAGATTAAAGACTCCGTTGCTGTTACACCTGAAAATGATTTGAATAGAGAGTACATGGGGTGAAATCATTTTGTTTCCACAGACAAATATCACCTCGATTTACTTGTTTGACATTTGAGTCTTTTGTATCTACCATTCCGCTGGTATTATTTGTGGTCTTTTCTAGTCCTTTTTTCCTTTTATAAACCACACTGAAAGATGAACAAGGACGTCCAATGTACTGGCCAAAGTTACTATGCAGCATGCACGGCGTTGTAACTTAGATTGTATTGTCTGCATAATGGTTTTGTTTAAGATTTTCTTCTCTCTTATCTTCCTAATATGTGGGCTTCGAGAATATTACAATTGTAATTATTTATTGCAGCTCATGTGCTTGTCAGATCTTGAATATGATTATGTCAACCCTTATGATTCAGCATCTCAGATTAATAGAGTAGTGGTGCCAGAGTTTGCTCTTCAAGGAGCGTTGTGTTTCCTACATCTTGTGACAGGGCATTGGTTGATGTTTCTGATATGTCTACCATACTTATATTATAACATCAAAGTGTAAGCATCTATTTTTTTAATCTATAAGTGAAACATGTAGAAAGTCGTTGCATGTGTTAGTCTTTTAAAAGATGGTGCTACAAAAATGGTTTAAAGAATGATTAAAGATGTCTCAATATTAAATATAGAACTTTAAATAGCCAACTTAAAACAAGAAATGCATATTTTAAAATTCAAAACCTAAAATATGTCAATTAATCTCATCTAACTGAATTTGAATTTAAACAAAAGGACTCCTACAACTACACTACTTTTTTTTCTGGTAAATCAGTACCAACAAAAGCAATTTTCAACACTACTTCTTTGCTTTAGTTGCTGCAATTTAGACAAGTTGCTCTCCAATTTCTACTTCTACCGTTTGTGCTTGAGGATTGTTTTAAGCGTTCCTGAGTTTGTACACTTTTGTAATATGATTCTTTCTTCTTCCTTTTTTTTCTGTTTCCATTTTGTGCATAAAGAACACACTCAATAACCTTGTTTGTTTGAAAGCTCTTTCGGAAGTGCTTTAATATGGACAATTATAGGATTTGCAATGGTTTATTGTAAAGATATATATTTCATTACAATATGTCAATATACCATAAATCATGGATTTCACGATATGATTTCAATTTCAATAATCAAATTTGATAGTTTTCACGGTGAAAATTTGTGGGGTATTCAAATAGAGACTGTTGCTTGTCATGTTTGGAAAATAGATTAAATATTGGTATTAGTTGAAAATAATTTAAAATTTATGAAAATACACTCTACTATTCCTAGAATCTACTTGTGAGGTTACACTAGGAATGTTGTTTTTTTGTTAAAAATGATTTTAAGAATTTGTTCTATAGATGAACACAAAGATCCTATATGACTAATGAGGTTCTTGATACCACTATTGGTTGTTGAAAAGATGGTGCAACACAAATTGTTTGAAGAATGATTAAAAATTTCTCTCAATATTAAGCATAGATATGCATATTTTAAAATTAAAATACCTATCATATCTCAACAACACGTATCTAACTAAATTTTGAAATTAAACAAAGACTCGTCCTACAACTAAACTACTTATTTTTTCTGGTAAATCAGCAATTCTTAATCCCTTTTACTGTTACTTAACACTGGCATATCAACATATAATCTGACAATTGATGTTAATCCTTGATCAGCTATACTGAACGCTGCCACTTGGTAGATGTAACTGAGATTTTCAATCAGCTTCCATGGGATAAGAAGGTTCGGTTGTATAAGCTTGGATACCTTGTGATACTTCTTGCCTTTTCGATATTCTGGTACGGTGGCAACAAGAATCTGCTAGTCTTCATCTCTGAAACAACTTGTGAACCAAATTATATCATTAATTTATTTATGTTTTAGCTCATGCATAATTTTGTTTGTGATTTTAGGATGGTTTGGAGCATTGTGGATGAATGAAGAGTGATGAATTGCCCCTTTCATAAAGGGTTTGTACTATCTCTGTCTTTATCTCTGTATATGTGTGTGTGTCCCCATGTATGACTTCAGAATTGTATAGAAAATCTAGGGTGGTCCCGACCGGCCACGCCAAATCGGGAAACTTTGTCCTTTTATTTTCTTAGATGTTTTGGATAAAAATACTTCATCCGCTTCAAATGACAAATTATGGTCCTACACGAGTTCCAAATGCACTGTAGGTGCGACACTACCATGACTGAAGGTGTAACAAGGGACAAGGGGCCTTTGCACTCGGAATCAATGCAGAGTTACTTAAGAACCGAACATTATTGAGAAAATAATTAAAGAAGCGCTAACAACTAGTTTAGATCATGGCTTAGTTGTTGTCATTCACTAACATTAAGTCTATTCTAGATAGAGATATGTATGTCAGTAGAGGGATAAGTCTAAAATTTAGAAAAAAGGAAATGATTTACTATTGTACCTCAGCAACTTCTTCATTTAGACTTCTTTGCCAATTTGCATGCATAAAAGAGAGAATATACTATTATTACCAGAAGACATCAATGGCTTCATTTGTATGTTTTATGGAATTTTGCTTCTGAAATGTTGTCTTTTGGCTTTTTGCAAAGTGTTGGTTTCAGTATGGGCACAATATATGGGTAGGGGGAACTTTTCTTCTTTTTTTTTTTTTTTTTGGTCTTTTGGGTGGTAATCTGAAATTTTATTAGAGGGAACTCTTTGCACCTCACTTTGGCTACCTTTCTGCCTTGTGGATAGAAATTCAGTTTCTACGGTTTCTTGGCTAATATTGGTTTCCACCTACCTCAACAGTGTACATCCTGAATGCCATTTTGACTATAACCTAAGTTGCGTGGACTCTTTACTTTCAGTGCCGCACCCATGTCGGATTCTCCGAAAATACACTACTTCTGGAGAATTTGACACGCACCCGCTGACATTTTTGAAGAGTCCGGGCAACATAGGCAATAACTACATCAGATCTTCTCTAGTTCTGGAGTGCCTTTTGGTTCCTCTTTTGCCAAATGTACGATGGGCTTACAGTTTGTGCCATTCTCTATGCTTCAGTTTGTGCACTGCTACCCAGTCCACCTTCTCTGCCCACCCCATAGGCCATAGCAGTTCTGCTTAGACCTTGCCGGCTGAGTAGCTTCTGCCGATGATCGATGAAGTTGAGCATTTAAAGAACAAATGTGTATATCTTCATCTTCATTTTCACCTACTCATGTTGAGCTACTACCCATACCCATTTAATCAGTCTGTCTCGTGTATGACCTTCTTTGTATTGCCAAACATAGAATAAAAGACCACCTTGAGCTCCCTTGATTTTGCAAACCATTTTCTTCCATTCTCAGCTTGTTATTACAGGGTATTTCCTGAAGTTCTGTAGGGATTCATCAGATAGCCCAGTATCCTCCGTGATGATTTACTTGGCATTATCCATGATGCTCGCTTGATAGTCACCTCCCAGATTACTTCCCTTACCATAGTAGATGTGTACCTATCGTATCCATAATTTGTCTTTCTTCTTGCACAGATTTCAATAATGCTTCAAGATGGCAGCTTTGTTCCAAACCAGTATATCAGTAATATTTAATCCTCCATCTGATTTGGGCAAGCATACTTTATCCAAGGCCACGAAAGTCGTCTTTGAACATTTTGTAGCACCTGTCCATAGGAATCTTCTACATACAGTCAATCAGAATGAAAATTTGGGACTTAAGTTTGTAGGTTAATCAAGACACTCTTAATCAGTTGCAACTTCCTGTGTGCATAAGTTAGGAATTTTGCATCCAAGTAGTAACCCTCCTCGGCATCTTATCAATCAGAGATCTCGAGTCTTACAGATAATCTTTAGAGTTCAAAGGAACACCTAGATACTTGAGAGGTAAGGAGAACCATTGAAAAAGCCAAGTACGCTGCTTTTGCGCCAAGATTCTCAACAGCCAAAAAGACTGATGATGGTTTGCGTATTAACGACTCCATTAACAACCAATAGTCAAGTTAGATATAATCTTACTTTTCTGGGGTTTTGAGCCTCATCTTTCAAACCACTGTGGAGTTCTATTACTGTCTTTTGTTTGCTGCTATGTTAGGAGCTAAAGTTATAAAGCCACAAACATTTATTACATTTCATCATCTCCTAAATCTTCTCTTTCTGGGCTTCTTTTTTTATTGTTATTTTTTTTGTTTATTCACCTCGTTTCTCAGATTTGATCGAATGAAAAATTGGGACGTTTCAGGCACTAGCACGATGGAGCTGGCCTTTTGATATCCATCGGAGTACTCAGTTAATATTTCCTTAAATGGATTGTGGTGATATCTTTAGGGAATTGATCTTATTTGAACAAAGAGTTTGATGGGAAGCATAAACTTTTTGATGCAGGAGTTATCTTTTTCTTTCTTTTTGGTAGGTTTAACTTTATGATGCCCTTTAAACATTTGATTTATTGGACAATAGGCATAGAGTTGAACTTGTGTAAATCAGGATAATCATCGCGATTTTATATCGTAATGTCTTAGAAATGATTTACTATATGTACTATTTCCAGTGTAAATCGATGTTGTGTAGAATGACATACCTTATCATGAAATATAATTATATGATTTATCTCATTATTGAAGCCATCACAATTATAGTAAAAGAAAGGAAAAAAGCAATTATAAATGAATGATATATATTTATGATATTATTGAAAAAGAAAAATTTTGCGCTAAGTTCATAATTTTGATCTTCGTTGTTTCAATTTGTCTATATAAATCAGAAAAGACAAATGATCTGGATAGAAGTTCAAATCTGATCAAATATTTACTCTATTTGAACCTTGTCAAGTAATAGCATGTATGATGTAATACTCATAACCTTTAAATCTTGAATTCAGCTTCTATTTATGCGATAAAATTATAACAAATATTTTAGAAAACATATGAAGATTGATACAATTACAAGAAGCAAATCGAACCATGTTTTGAAACATGATACATTGTTATTATGTTGCCTAAAAAGTCATTCATGACTTTTCCTTATTACTTTTACAAAGTGTAAAAGACAACAACATTAAAATTACATAACACCACACAATGCATAATTGTTATTTATAGTAGAGTCCGATACTAAATCACAAACAAATTTGGAAAGCATGTTCCCAATCAAAAATACTGTATCCACAAGTACAACAAATTATACAAGCATTGCAATCATCGTTGGACATGCATGATCTACCACAAGTGTAAAGTTGTCGGAGCAGTCTCATCTTGAGTCCTGATAACTCATGATCAACATTGACTCTAGTTATAACTTGTTTCTTTGGGAACCAAGGTATGTTCATTGAAATATTTCATCATCATAATTATCAAACTTAAATAAGCATTAATACAATATGAAAAATTACATAATGAAATGTAAATACGCACAGATTGAGGTGTCAAATGTATAGGTTGTTTTGAATTTGAGAATGTCAAATCAAACTAAGTTAATAAATGAGAAGCGAGTCATTGACTTACTATATTATGACTATATAAAGTATATCAAATAAAAAATTATTTTTTAAAATATATTTAGACAAATTTTCTATGGATCAATTTGGGTTGCGTTGTATATTAGTCCAGTATTAAAATGGATAAAACTACACTTTATAATATAAACGAATTATTAATCCATATAAACTTAAACGAGTTAGATGATTCTTGATATTATGAGTTGATTTTGACATCTCTATAAACATATATTAATAAATTAAATTTGTATGAAATATGTACAAAGTCACATATGTACTAATATTTACTTATTAATAAATAAATTATTGTGCAAAGGTAAATGGAAATGGATACTTATTGTGGTTGCTATGATAAGAATAGTGATAATGAAACTAAGCTTAAGCAATGCCATTTTATAGATAGTATTTCACTTATAATTGTTTTTATGTGAGCATTTCATTGCTTTCCAAAAAAGATAATTTATAGACTTCTCAATAATTAAACTATCTCTCAAGCATGTACAATAATTTTGAGATGAGGGTTCATAGGAAACAACCTCTCTACTTCTTTGATAGTGGTAAGATCTGCGTACATTCTATCCTTTCCAGACCCTACTTGTGAGATTTTACTGGGTATATTGTTGTTGTTGTAAACATGTACAATAATTGCTTATTTTTATTTCTTCTCATTATTTTAAACTTATTTTTAGTTCAAGTCTTTTTTTTAATATATATAATGTGTTGACTAATTAAATTGAGTTCCATTCTTCTATCACAATGCATGTTAGAATGAAAGATGATTTTCTAATCCAAAGCATTTTATGTACTATGCTTTTGACTATTAAAATTCTCTATTAAACTAGCATTATACATTAGATTAAAAGAAATTAAAGCCTTTTTTCTTGTGTGATTGAAAACATATATAGGTTACTTTCTGTTGTTGCAAATATATTGGTACGTTGGTGCAGCAGTGAGATCGCTTCATTCTTAATTGGAGATCTTGAGTTCAAATTGGGAGTATAAAGAAAATTTTATGGGAGTACCACCCCTAAATGAACCTTGCAGTACAGAATCCGAAATTAGTCAAAACTTCAATATGGGCTTTAGACATAGGTGAGAGAAAAAAAAAACATGTTGGTACCAACAATGCCATTTTGATATCTTGTGTAATGCAAATATGTTCTTACTAGCTTCCTTTTTCTAAAAATTATATTTTATCTTTAACAACTTAAATTTAATCTCTCATAAAATAGAGGAAGAGAATAAATTCCAAGTTCGAAATTACACGATGTTCCTTCAAGAAAAATCTATAATGAAAATAAATAGAAGAGATCATAGACTCGCTCATGACAACAATAAAGTGAACCTATATATTATATTTAGTTACAATAAAGTGATATTCTTTTTGAAATAAACTAAAAAAGAAAAAATTTGTATGTAAAATAAATCAAAAAAAAAATTATTTTTTAAAAATAATATACATAACATAAAAACCGATATACCATACTTTTTTTATTGTATTTGGGTGCGTAGTAATTAACTGGATCATCGTCCATATGATATTGTCATACTTTCGTTAACATATATTTATATTATAATGTAACAAGCATTTTTTTCTTTTTTATATTACTATTGATAATTACACTTAGCACATGATTCAATTAATGAACTAAAAATTTTTAATTGCTTATCCTACAAGCTTGGATAACATTATCACATGAGATCGTTGGGGCCAAATGAATGGTTAGCAATACATAATCGTCAAATAATAAAGTGATGAATAATAGTACCAACCCCCACCCCACCCCCTCTCCCCTCCCCCGTTTAAAAAAAAATTGACTTAATTTGATTCGATATGAAAGTTTAAAATAAAGAAGATTTTTTAATCTTGTGATCTTAAGTTAAAATTATGTCAAATGT
>JAOTQJ010000091.1:19358856-19370668 GCA_025642045.1 Solanum sejunctum
GAGGGTAACTTGTACGCAGACCTTACCGCTACCTCATAGAAGTAGAGAGGCTGTTTCCTAAAACCCTCAGCTCAAAAATGAATACAAGTTAAAAGAAATAAATATACAAGACGGTTTATGTTCTATGTACACTCATAAAGTTTGTTTGGGATTGAGATGAAGCTGCTGTACACTTCAAAAATATGTAGTATATAGGAGGAAATCATTATTTAAATAGCCTAGTTTGAACAGTTAAAGTTAGGATAGTAGAAACAACAGAAGGTGAAAACTCACTCAGAAAGCCTGCATTAAAGAGCAAAGATCAAGAGAAAAAATCACCTGCCCCCAACTCTCTCCTCCCCCGCCCCAACAACAACAACAACATACCCAGTAGAATCCCACAAGTGGGGTCTGGGGAGAGTAAAATGTACGTAGACCTTACCACTACCTCTTAGAGGTAGAGAGGCTGTTTCTGAGGAACCTTCCTCTCAAAAAACCATAAGCAGAATAAACTAGATACGAAAAAATGAAAAGGAAAAGAGAAACAAGGAAGAACGACTAATAACGAAAGCAATGATAAACAGTAAATACAATAAATCAACACACATAAGACGGATACTGAGCCCATAGGATATAAGGACCCGACTAATCCTACTAATTACCCTATCCCTACTAGCCTATTAGCCTGCTACTCTAATTCGCGAGCTCCATTCCTTCCTATCTAAGGTCATGTCCTTGGTGAGACAGTCACCAAAATGTCCTTGGTGAAACTAAGCATAATAGCTAAGAGTTCAATCAGTGTCCATCAGACGAACAGAGGTGACCATTCTCATGAATAGGTCCCCAAGATGGATAATTGGGTTATGGACCAACCAATAAAAAAATTTCGTCTATACACTTTCCCACCAACTCACAAGCTAGAAAATGTGTTTGTACTGTCAGTGCCAATAAGTAGTGAGATAAAGCAGCACTTTGAACACTATCACTGAGCTTAATGGATGAAGAGCTTCTACAATAATATACTCAGTGGTAAACACATTACGAATACTTCGGAAGGATAAATACACTCACAAAAATTTTAAAAAAATCTTAAGGGCAAGATACAAGTTTGAGGGGGGTATTTATAAATATCTGAGATTCTAAAGTAAAAGATACTAGAACTCTCAGAATCTTTTTGAGAAAAAGGTAACTAATTTCATTTCAAAGAGAACTCTCAGAATCTTTGAACAATGCCATGAGCCGAGAAAAATGCATGGCGATTGCAATAAAGAACATCTATGTTTTACCATGAGCGAAGAAAGAGGTCTCACTTTAAGCTAACAAAGTACAAAGGAATAAGGCTAAACATGCATGATATACTGTTGATACAGAAGCCAGAAAATTTTTCTAGAATCTAGGTCCCTCCGTAATGAGATTCTTTTGGAACTGATAGTTGTGAAGGCCAAAAGGAATGTCATTTGATGTGAATCATACAACTGATAGAAGTGACAAAAGGATTTACAGATATACCTGATCTGCCACTGCATATAAGATTGCAATAATACATGGGAGACAACAGCAAACGGCAATTCCAATGATACAAGCCAACGCAACACAAATAACAACAAAAAACACATCAAACGCCAGAAATGTGATACAAAGCCTGAAAAAGACACCATGTAAATTAACATAAAGTAGAAGTTAAAAAAAAATGAGGCAAAGCTAGAACCTAGTTCTGAGACAAACCAGTAAAGTTGAGGGGCATCCTGGATCATAGTCTGGCCACCAGCAGATACCCAATAGAACCCAATTATCCACCAAATGAAAGAAAACATGGTATTTGCAGATTCCAGATGCTTGGCAATACTGAAACAATAAATCAAGAATCAGTGATACATTATTGGGTACAAATATGCAGTTTTATTCTTCTCAGAACATTTTTGAAGAACAACAACTATTTTTCAACCATTAAGTCATGCATCGGGAACAACACCAAATGAGTTATGCAGGTTAGAGACAAAATTAAACAAATAAAAAAGTGTGCTTTTTATAACAAGTTAAGCTTTTAGATGAACACACACTTTAACATGGTATCTGAGTATAATAGGCGGAGATCCTTGGTTCAAGTCTCACTACCACCCGCTATTAAAAAGAATCTCCACATGCTTGACCCATGAAAAACAACCAGGCTTACATGTCAACAGTGTGTTGAGTCATAATTAAATATATAAAAATGTGCTCTCTTTAACATCTTAAGACGGGTCATCAAAAAACAAAAGATGATACAATCACGCACTTTAACAACGCAAAATTAAGAAAAGAAACTAGCACTAAATTCATTTGATTACACAAAAAATATATAGCATTAGCTACTTTAATACCACTAAATGGTTAATTAGCCTCGCGATATATGCATAAACCTACAATCTGAGATATTGATCAGAATCTACAGTTTTCTGTTTAAGTAACATATGTCTCCTATTGGCAAAGTCTCTAGAAGTAAAGACTCTCCTGCCCTCACTATTCCAATACGAGAGGTTCCCATCAGATTGTTTCACAAAATGAAGCCTCTAGTGCCTCTCCAACCAAATAGGCCAATGTTGACGCAGTAGATTTATGCAGTGATTACCTATGATAAAGCAACATTCATACAAGAAATAAACATGCTATCTAAGAAAGACATTTACAACCATCCACAATCCAGATGTCATTTTTCTGCACTATTCTGGCTATCCCAATAACTAGTAAAATGATTACCTTAGCCTCCTATCTTGAAAAAAGACAGTGCAGAGTAAACCAATTGATACCTTTATCCGAATACACAGTTTTCCAGCTGGCTGTGGTGTTAGCTGTAGCGCGCCTTCCCTTCTTTCTCTAATTTTCTTATGATGATGTAGTCAGAGTCCTAAAAATTCCTTCTTCTATATAAGGAATCCTTTTGGTTAGTTAAAGCTAGAAGACAGCTGGACGAACTTCTATTTTGCATAGGTAAAGTAAGATTCAAACAGAGAATACTGCTATCCAGGAATCTCTTTCTATGTTAGCTAACGGGGCGAGCTTTCCTACAGTAGTTCCGTGGCAGCCTCCAAACGGCCGTCCCAAAAGATTCCAAGTTCTTCCAAAACCAGATGGTACACCACCAACTTCTGATTCCTTAGTTATAGGCAGAGGTCAAGCCAGAATTTAAGTTTATGAGTTCTGAATTGTAAGACAGGACAATGACCTCAAGCTAATGTATAACAATCACCAAACCAATGACCAAGCACCAATATTTAATACTATATTTTAAAAAACGACAAGCCAAACTAACAAACAAGCACCGATATTCAATACTACATTTGAAAAAACGACAAAGGAAATGTGACAAAGTACTTAAACACTATATAATTGTAAGTACCACAGTTATAATTACACTTGGCAATTGTCATGTTTTGGAAACGGTAAATAGCCGTTGGCACCGCAATACAACAATTTGCTTTCTTGGTTAATTATCAATTTTTATTTATATTTATTTCAAAAAACTGCATATAGAAAGAAAAAGAAAGGCTTACGAGAAACTAAAAGAGAGTATTGAATATTCTCTTTTAGAAAGAAACCATATACAGCAACGAAACAACTAAAAATGACGCACAACTACCAAGTCTCGAACCCACATATCCTAGGGAAAACAAGAGCTTCTCAGTCCGCGGATACCCCACTGAACCATCCACGTGTTTTTGTATGTTGTTTCGCATGTTAAAAACTAAATATTTGTTTCTTGAGTTTTTAGTATAAATACAGGGTAGATGCAAAAGCTATGGGCCCCCATGTTACATCGTAGCTCTGCCCCTTGTTACAAATAGTTTCTAGGGCTACCACCCTTTCAACCATTCTACATAAACTAGCTTCAGAGTTTAATGAATAACACTAAGCCAACTTACCCAATGCTAGAAACAACATCAAGCAATTTCTTATTCATCAAGCATCCACAAAAGCGAGAATCACCAACAACGATAACATTCTCATTTCATCTCATGTGACAGTGATTAAACAGGTATGCAGTTTAAAATGTTAACTTGCTTTAGAATGATACATTAGTTATTTGAATAGTTCAAATGAATAGGATCATTCACGATACCTAGTTTCCTCGTCGTTTTGATTCCTCTCCTGTAAATTATCACCAGACTCCCCTCCGTCACTCTCTGAACTCAAATTCCCAACTCCACTATTCCAACTTTCACTCCCGCTTCTCTGCCCAGAACTACTCAAATTTCCAGAGGAATCACTTAGCCGTCGGCGTCTATACTCAACGACAACACAAACCATATGAAACACGCTCTGTAAAGCATATCCAACAATCCAAAGCCTTAACGGCATAGAAGGAGACTCATATCGGCTAAGTACCAGCACAAAAATTGAAACAATTACAAAAGCTAAGTTCCATAAAAGATCTAATATCACTATAGGTTTTGAGTAAGCCCATTCACTTTGCCGCTCCTCGATTTGCTCAGCAGCGGCTTCTCGGACTCGCATCGACGGCTCACGCATCAATCGGCGGCTACTTGCACGCCGTAGAAATCCAGCAGCTCCTTGGAGGCTTGGACGGCGACGGAACGAACGTCGGCTCCGGGAATTCTGGCTAGAGAGAAACGGCGTCGTGTCAACTCCGTCACCGTCACGGGGACTAACGTCGGCGCTAGGTGTGTTGTCATTTGCGGCAGCTGCCGTGGACATCGCCGGAAAATTTTGTGAGAAGGAGTTTGAAGTTTGTTTTGGTAGAGTTGATTTTCAGACAAAATGGTGATTTGGAATTCGGATTAGGAAAGTGAAGCGACGGGAATACACGCGCTAGAGAGTATAGAAAAGGTTTGTACTCTCCCAGCAAAATTAAGACACCTATTCGATTTTGTAGCTGTGCTAAGGGAAACCCGCCAAATAACACGCTTCTGTTTCTTCTAATTAATACTATTTTTAAAAACTCAAATTATTTAAAAGTTAAATTTGAAGTCGGGTATAGTCGAATTTTAATTTGAAAGTTGAGTTAGATCTTGTATTAGGTGTCAAATTGAGTTTTGGATCGGGACTGATTTTTATATTAGAAACTATTTTCCTTAAAAATACTTTCTACTTTCTAATCATAAATAAAAGATAATTTCTAAAAATATTTTTATTCACTAATAAAATAATAAAAAATAATTTTTACTCACATACAAAACATGAATAAACCAACTTGTTTTTCAAGAAAATATTTTCCTATACAATTTTTCCAATACTTTTAGTCCTAGGATAACTCTAATCCATCCATACTTCAAATTATTTGCATGTTCCTATACAATTTTTCCAATACAAAATAAAATATATATTTTTTCTTTATTATAACAAAAACATATCAGATAAAAAAAAATAGGTATTTGGAAATCTTTTGATTAGATTTCATAAATCAATTAGGATATTACATCAATCCAATTTATAATCAACTCAAGGATAATCCCTCTATTGTACATACTAAAACTGCCCAGGGCATTCTACAGTAACACATCAACTCAATAAATAAAAGAATTTTATAATATGAACCTAATAAAAGAATTACATGAGTCTTTCTGTATGCATATCACCATCATTGCTTTTGGGGTACAAGATATTACAAAGGCTGGCCTAGAATTTATATATATATAGCTGCATTTGATGCTGCAGAACACTGGAAAATGGAACTCTCAAAAACTCATTTGCAAAATTCACTTTCTCATGTGCTCAGGAATAAGGCGTCGCCTCAGTTCAGTAGGTGCACCAGAAAGTTCTGCATGAGGCTTACTTCAGTCACACCGTGCAAAATAATTATAACGATGTAGCTAGAGAAAAAAAAAGGGGAACTCAGCTCAACCTTGAGGGGTAAAGTTGAATAAAGGTGGCAATGGTCGTCCATTTGGAAAGCCAGCATTTGGTGCCCTCAGAGAATCAAAGAAAGGGTGTGCACATGCCTCCAACTGAAAATGAATATAAAGCTTATGACTCATGCAAGTATGTTTTTAACATACTACTACTGAAATATGATTGCCCTCTCAGTAGGCTTCCTAAACTTGCAGTAGTACAATGTAAAGCCAATGCGCGTTATCTCATTAACTACTTTCAAGCTTTGTGCTAACAGCAGGAAAAGGCTAAGTCATTTACTTACAGCAGTGCAACGTAGAGTTGGTGAATACTGCAGCAGCCTTGAGGCCAGATCTACAGCTTCAGGAGATACATTTCTTTGAAATATCTGCAAAATATTCAGATCTAATCACCTCAGCCTACGAGTAGTGCTTCTTGTGAGGGACAGTGGATAAAAGAACTTCGTCAAGGAGAAGAAATGAAAAAACCTAAGATAAAGAGATACATCTACATAATAATTTGTAACAAACCTTGTGCAACGGGTGAGCTTTGATTTGAGGGAACTTGAACTCTGTATAGTGTGGATTCATGCACCTAATTTCCTCTTTAGTTGGCGTCCCCAAAATCTAGCATGGGTCAATTACAACAAGATCATAAGCAACGAAATGAAACTCAACTGACACTGCTTTAATAATAAGGGAAGAAAACGGGTGTCCCATGATAGCATACCTTGATGATCTCCACCAGCTGATCAACACAACTTTCTCCAGGGAAAAGAGGCTAAACAAAGAGCAAAATTCAATGCATCAGTCTAGTTTATATCAGTGTAAATCGAAATATGATGCTCACAAGAAAAGAAAATTTTAAAACTAGGCAAGGCATTTATCAAGAACAAAATCATCATGATACTATCTGATAAACAACAAATAAGAATCAACTTACAAGTAGGGAAACATTTAGGTGCAAGCACTTACATATCTACCTCAGTAAAAGAGAGGCATCATAAAAACAAATCTATGTCCGAGGTGAAAGAAAAATTACCAACTTTCTACAGCAAATATCAAAAAGTATGAGAAAATAGGCACCATGAATTCAACTTACCTGTCCCAAAAGTAGCTCACAAAAAACACAACCAGCTGACCACATATCAATTGCAGTTGTGTACTCTGTAGCGCCAAAGATCAATTCAGGCGCTCTATAATACCGAGAACATATGTAGGCTATATTAGGCTCCCCAGGCACCTATGGTAAGGACAAAAGTCTGAGTAGACGTAAACACCTAGCAAAATTTGGTTCTCAAAAGAACAACACATACCAGCATCTTTGCACTTCCAAAATCACAGATCTTTAATTGATGAGAATGTGGATTAACCTGTAGCAATAAATAAGACAATAATAAAGCAAATAGATTGAAGTGAAGCAAGAAGAATGAAGGCTGAGACAAAGCAATTGTCTCAGATAATCAATGAAATGGAAGAGCTACAAACACCTAGAAGAAGAAAAGGAGCATAAACAGAAGCTTACCAAAAGATTTTGAGGTTTAATATCACGGTGACATACCCCAATTACATTGTGCATGTAATTCAGAGCCCGACATAGCTGCACATCGATAATTTAGGAGAAAGAAATCAAGTTATCATTTCTGAAGAATCAAGATAATTCATAATAGAGGTAATAACAACAAAAATATACCCAGTGAAATCTCAAAAGTGGGCCATAATAGAGCTAACATGATACATATTTTAAAAGTCTCATAAATTTCTCATTTATACAAAGTTTCAACATATAAAAGTAAAAATTACCCAAATGCTAACCTGGTAGGTGTACAATTGAACATATATCATGGGCATGTGATGGTTCAATCGGCTGTAGTGCCTTGAAACTCGGTACACAGTTTCAGACACATACTCTAGAACGAGGTTAAGGTAAACTTCATTCTTCTCAGTAGTAGAATAGAAACAGTGTTTCAGGCGAACAGCATTAGGATGATCAATCATGCGCATGATTTGTAGTTCCCTATTCTTGTATCTCCTATCCTGTAAGACCTTCTTTATTGCCACAGATTCACCTGTTTCTAGGCATTTAGCCTAAGAATTACCACCACCAAAAAAGAAAATAAATGAGTAAACGTCAATCAGAGCTGCCTACATGACTTCAATGCTTCCAAATAAACACCTAATTCTTCTACTGAACATCAAACACAATTTTACCTGAAATACAACTCCAAATGAACCCGTACCGACCACACGTTCAGCCATGTAAGACAGTGTCTGACAATAATATGGAAGTTATTAATTGATTGAACCCAAATACATAATGAACCACATACATACCTAATTTTGTTCAATTAAGACGATGAGTCTTACCTGTTTCTGCTGTCCGTTTTGACGACTCAGAGTGGTCACAATTATCTGGCCTGTTTCTGTTCCGTTACCGCTAACAACAGTAGGCTCCATATCCTATAATTAAGTAGCATTTTACTATACCATAAAAAGGATTCTCCAAAAACAAAAAGCAACAAGATGTGGTATATAAATAAGAAGTTACCTTTATGTTATCCTCATAAGAGTTGTTGTCTCTAATTTTCATTTCACTCAATTCTTTTGGCAGCTCCTTGTTTCCATATTCTTCTTGCCTATTATTGGCTGTCAATGTACTTGCATTACTTCCATCAGATGTAGAAGCCCCATCGCCCATTGTCACTATACTACCTCTCTCTTCCAATTGAATTTCAACATCGACCCCATGATCTACTTCTTGCTCAATCTTCAATCTCTTTAGGCTAATATCCCCTCCCTATTAAATCAATGAAAATATGAGATGCACTTAAATATAGACCCCACTTACGAAATTATACTAAGTATGCCATCGTTGATAATAATGCACTTAAATCACATCAACAGAAACAATAAAAACGTCTTAATGAATCAAAGCCTCCCCAAAACAATCTCATCATTGATTTACACATTAAATTTCAAGAAAAACTAATCATATTACAGAGTTAATATATGAGATTATACAAATAAGCATTAAAAAAACAATTTTCATAAACCGGTCGATTTCAACAAGCTGAGCAAGGACAAATAAGCATAAAAAAAGAACAATTCAAGGCAACACTTCCAATCAAAAAGCCCTAAAATCAAAAAACAATTGAATAATCTTCCTAAACAAATCAACAAACCACTTATAGCTTTCCTTTCTTTCCCCAACAAAAGCGAGCAAACAAATCATATTTAAACAAAAAAAAATTGTCAATTCGCCAAAACAATCTCATGATTAATTTACACATTAGATTTCATGAAAAACTGATCAAATTTCAGAGTTAATATATGAGATTATATTATAAAAACAGCATTAAAAAAAATTTTTAGTCGCTTTCAACAAGCTAATCAAGTACAAATAAGCATAAAAAGAGACCAATTCAGGCAACACTTCCAGTCAAAAAGCCCTAAAATAAAAAAAAAATTGAAAAACGAAGCAAACAAATCATATTTAAACCCCTTAAAAAACTATCAATTCCCCAAAACAATCTCATGATTAATTTACACATTAGATTTCATGAAAAACTAATCATATTACAGAGTTAATATATGAGATTATATTATACAAATCAGCATTAAAAAAACCATTTTTATTAGTCGCTTTCAACAAGCTAATCAAGTACAAATAAGCGAACAATTCAAGGCAACCCTTCCAGTCAAAAAGCCCTAAATCAAAAAAAAGAAATTGAAAAAGAAGCAAACATATCATACTTAAACCAAACAAAAAAATAAACAAATTACATAAATTCAGAAAATTACAGGATCGGGAACGGAAGATCTTCCAGAAGCAATACTCTTGAGGTGACGCATCACATTCATCTCTTTACTTTCCTTTTTCTTCAATGTATTCAAACCCTAACCAGAAAAATTTGTTTTTGAAATTACAAAAAATTTTGCTCCTCCTCTCTCTTTTCTTTAACAGAAACAAAAAGTTTCTGGAAAAAAGAGAGAAGGCAAAGAACAATTACCAAATCTCTCTTTCTTCTCCAGGAAGAAGGAAAAAATTGAAAAGGAAATTTTGCTCTGATCAAAACAGAGAAAAAATATACAAATTCTATATAAAGTTTACATATGGAAGATAATGTAAAAAGTACTTATGGTACTTCCTTTTATTTCAATTTATTATAAAAAAAAATAATGCTTATAAATTGGAATGTAGGGACTATTTGAAGATAGTTTTTTTATCTCATCTATTATTGAGAATACAATTAAAATAATAAAAATATATTTTTTTTCAAAAATTTAATTTTTTTAGATGAGATGGTCATATAGTTTAATATGATATTAGAACAGGTTGAATCTCATAATCATCTAAACTAAAAAAATTCACATGTTTGACCATTCAAAGTATAACTTACATAAGCTTAATTCTACTTTAAGAAAATATACTCTATATATTTGTTTGAAAAATATTACATTTTTTATTTTAATTTATTTGTCAAACTCAAATTAAGAAAGGGGTGATGTAAATTGCAATGACTAAAAATACTTTTAAAATTTTCTAATATAGCAATATTTCATTCACCATGTAAATTAAAACAAATAAAGAATTTTCTTCCCTGTATAAAAATTTTGAATCCACAATCAAAATCATTGGTCATTTCTACATTGTCTTTGTTCTATGTTGGGTCAAACTTTGATTTCACACTGTTACTGAAAACGTCAAGGTAGAATATTACAGAATTTGATTACTCCACTTATTTTTATGTGTCACTTATTTTTAAAATAAATTTTCATTTTACTTATCGTTTTTTTGCATATCAAAAGTATAATTTTTTTTCATATTATATCATTAGTATTAAATCTTATTCTTCAAATTATTTTTTAAATATTTAATATTAAATATTAAATAATAGAATAATATAACAAAATATCTAGATTAATAATTATTTAAATATAATAAAATATTTATTTAGTATTTATTTTTAATGAATATGCCAACACAAATAATGACAAGCAAAAATGAACGAAGTGAGTATTTCGAATTTGAGTGACCAAATGACAAAAATAACCATGGGATGGATAAGAAATTTTTAGCTTGAATAAATATATTTAAATTTTTAATCTCTTATCTAAATAAAAATAAAGAGAGAAATCATGGTTACGCTTTTTAAGTTATTTCGTATCTCCACAACCTTATATACAAGTGATGTTATTGCTAATGATATTTTTTTCCCAAATTAATTTCTCTACGACAATGAGATTACAGTCTCATTCAATCACAATTTTGAAATAAAATTTTTTGATTCTGTTTAAATATTTTGATCCAAGAAGTATCCGAAATTTTGGTACAAACTATAAGATTCAAAATAGTTTGAGTTAGTAATAGATTGAATCCACTTGAATGTGATACATCGCTTATATTCAACAAAGAATGATTCGTTTTTCTCTATGATTTTATAGGAACAATCTGATTTGAATTATAAATTCATACAATTATTCCTATAAAATCTTGAAGAAAAATATATTCTTTTTTGATAAATATAAGTGATGCATGTACCACATCTAAGTAGATTCAATATATTTCCAACACATCCTACATTGGACCCTATATTTTTATACCACGTTCACAAGTACCTTTTGCATCTAAATATTCTAATAGAAATTAAAAAAATTCTATTTCAAATATACCTCACTTTGGTACAAAGCTCTTTTCAAAATTTGCTTTTATCATTAATTAAGAATACAGTAAAAAATAAATAACACGCAACACATTTTATTTAGTAGAATAAGGTGATTTCTAAAATAAAATTCAAAATTAAGTTTAGGTCGAGTTTATGGGAGCTCAACTAATTTTGTACTTTAACTTGCTTCTGTAACTTAAAAATTGTCTGAATTGTGTAGTCCAGTTAGTTGGGTTAGAATATTAATTCTCCCATCGGAGAGTTAGTGTGGGTGCCACTAACGACTCATTTGAGATCATATGTCTAAAATCAGGAGCAAATTTTAAAAGTTTGAATCTCGAA
>JAOTQJ010000091.1:19370768-19389498 GCA_025642045.1 Solanum sejunctum
ATGTTCATTTTTGACCAATCTTACGATAAATTTACTTCATCTTAAATTTTTGAGTTTTGAACCCATGAATAGCGTTCGTTTGACCAAAATTAGAGAGTTGGAAAGCTATAAGTTCAATTTATTCTGAAATTACCTCTAAATGTGAATTTGAGCAACTTTTACAAGATCTCATAAAAGAATAACTACTTGATTTCAAAAGTGAACATTGTGCATATTGGTAAGTGTTTGAAACTAGTTTTTATGCATATGATTCTCACGACTCTGTTTGTGAGCTTTTGGCCTCGTTCACTGGTTACCGGGCCGGTTGATATCGTGCGTATGTGTAATTATATGTATGTATGTATATATATATTCCAAAGTAAGTTGGATACGGCGGGTCGGTTTGCCCATGGGCCGACTTTGCTTAGCTTGAAGACATAAGTAGCTGGGCTTGGGATGGTATCATGATGTGTAAGTGTTGGACCGAGTTCACCTCGGCTCATGAGAGTGCGTTGCACCGTCGCCTAGGCTCAATAAGCAGGCATGATGACCTTTATGCATTACGATACGTGAGTGCTTGGCGTCATCGCCCTGGTTCACCTATCCTATGATGTGAGTGCTTGGCCGTTGTTCGCCTCGGCTCACCTATGTTACAGTTGGAATTTGTGTTGGAGATGTCGGAGATTTGAAACTTCTGGTGTTATGCTGTGGTATGGCGCGAGTTTGGAGATCGCCATCATTCCCGTCCGATGTGCATTATTTTGATGTTTGAATAAATAAATATTTTGATGTTTACATACAGGTTTGACTTCTATATTTTCTTGTTCGGATTATTACTCTCACTTACATTTCGGACTTTCCTCTTTATATACTTGGTACGCATTTCGTACTGACCCCCTCACTTTGGGAGCTGCGTGCATTCCCGCAGGTACAGCCTAACAAGTTAGAGGGTCGTCTTCTTAGGACCTCTGCCTACCGTTGAAGTGCTCCCTTGCATTCGGAGTAGATCGTTTGGTATATACTTGTACAGTACTTTTTGTATTTTGCGTTTGTACATGTTTGAGGGTATGACGGGGCCCTATCCCGTCCTATGATTCAGTTGTGTGTCTAGAGGTCTGTGGATACATGTGGGTGTGGTAACTGTGTTGGTGTGACATCGTTTGTATAATATGTTTGTTGGGCGGTTCTGCCGCAGCGGTGACCTTGTCGACCCGCATATATATATATATATATATATATAGTGATGTTTGTTATTGTTGGGTTCGTTGTTTGCAGGTGAGGCTAGTCAGTAAAACAGAGGAAACTCTGCCAAAATTTCAAAAAATTCCTTAGTTATTGTGAATGGAAATCCAGCTTAATGTATGTCTGGGTGCCCGATCGGGACTAATCGCGGCCCCGAGGTTGGGTCATGACACAGGCAAAGACATCCTTGTTCTTTTTCAGGAATTGGATGTCGTCTCTTTTCTTTTCCTCAGACATGTGAATGTTGATTTTTGTCGCTTGAACCATTTCACAATTGACCAGATTTACCACTTCCATTTCTTCTAGATTTGCTTTAGGCTTTCTCTCAAATTCCTCAATCTTTCTAGCAACGTTTTTGTATTCCTCTTTTTCATCCATCGCCACTGTTTCAGTTATATTATGTTGTGCAGTCTCATTAAGTGCCATAGTCTCTGATTCAACATTATAAAAAGTAACTGTTTTGAAAGAAACAAAACAATAAAATAAGATAGTATCAATAATAAGTAAAAATAATAGAAACTTTATTATTTCGAAAGGCATTGCCAAACTTTGAGTTTACTAATTTGCAAAACATTAAAATGGAATAAGAAGGTCTTTATTTTTTTTGTTTTGAAACATAAAGGACAATGACAAAGTTTTATTTTGAACGGTATAAAAGAGAAGTGATGAATCTCCATTGCTACCCAAGTGCCCAGCGTGGTCTGGATGAGGTGGTGGTCCAGTTGCTGATGATGGTCTCCGTGGCCTTTCTCTGCATTGGGACTTACTCCTCCTCCTCGTTGATTATGACATTGCAACTACCTTCTTCAAACTCTGATAGGCACAAACCTTGCAACCTATTTAGCAAATCGTTGGTATCATCATTCATGAACCTAGCTGATTGAAAAGTCTAGTACAGGGGTGGTAAGGGACTTGGTAGAGGATAATAACTCCCAGTTGGAAGTGGTTCCCAATCAAGATATTCTTCTACTGTATAAGCATATCCCAGACCAAAAGTGATTGGATGATGTAAAGGCTTTATGGGCTCGGTGATACCTTGCAGTTTGGCTCCTAGACCTTTTCCTGGCTCATACCCTGAGTTCAGCATCACGCTCATCACGTCCATTATCCTTGCCTCTTCTTCTTTCACATCTTCTCCTTCTTCTTCTACCAAATCTTTACTTGCCTCAGAAAGAAGGTCCTCTGTTATGAACAGGTTCCTCACACTCTCTAGTAGGTCCTTTCTTCATCTAGACTGCTCTCGAGGAAACTAGCAGATTGAAAGGTTTATGATAATTATGGTAGGGAGTATTGCAGGTCGAAGTCCCATTCCCATATCCTCATAGGTACTTCTCCTTCATAACCCAAACTGAAGGTAACTTTTTTGAAATGATGGGAGATTGGCTCAGGTATACCTTGAAGTCTAGCCCCTAGCCCCTTGCCTGGCTCTTAACCCAACCATAGCAACATGCTAAAAATCATCTTGCTATACCATGGCTTTGGCTCAATATATCCTACCAGCTCGATAGTGTGGAACATTTCCCCATTCATATGGCCTTGCCCTTCAACAGCATAGACGGGATGCCCCTTCTCTCCATGCACCACTACCTTTTCGTGTTCCTACTCAAATTTTAGGCATTGATGGAGGGTGGATGGTATTTCTCTATCCATGTGAATCTACGGGCGTCCGAGCAATAGATTCTAGGAGGCAGGGATATCCATCACTTGAAATGGTATAGGAAAAGTCGCTGGACCAATAGTCATTTCCATGGTGATTTACCCTATAGTGTCCCTTTAAAACCCATCAAAGGCCTTCACATTCATCCTATAGGTTTGAATTTTTGCTAGATCCACATCTAACCTTGTTATAGTGCCAAGTGGACAAATATTCAGTCCAAAATATGGGTCAACTAGAGCCTTAGTAATTACTCTGTTTTGGTACTGGGTGGTGATGTAAGAGCCCGATTGTGAGTGGTCCCTTCAGGAGGGAGCTCATCATTATGGAATGATATCTTGTATGCCTCAAACACTTGCCCAACCATATGAGCCATTTCTCCTTCGGTGATGTTGGATGGAACATAAGCCTTGTTTAACACTTTCATCAAGGCCTTCTGGTGAAGTTCCGAATCTGCAAGAGGGACAAGATGGAAATCTGAGCAATTACCATACTCAACTGCTCAGTGACAGAGTACTCTTTGGCTTGTATTTTCTTCCACACACCACTCTTCTCCACTTCTATGACAGGAGGCTTAGACTTGCTTGAGCTCCCTTGAGTCATGTGTTCCAAAGTATATATTCTTCTAGAGCGATTTACCCCTTGGGCAACATAGGAA
Organism: Solanum sejunctum; assembly: GCA_025642045.1. NCBI lineage: Eukaryota > Viridiplantae > Streptophyta > Magnoliopsida > Solanales > Solanaceae > Solanum > Solanum sejunctum. Next base: position 19,374,302 of record JAOTQJ010000091.1, read on the forward strand.
CGGTGTGAGTGTCAAAACTTGCCTAGGGAGCTCTTGTGACTACAAAAAGAGATTTAGGTGCAACAACTTCCACCTCGAATGGCTAGCGCCCTTGAACCACAAAAGGAGCTATCACCGCAACTAACTTGTCTTGCTCTACTAGCCATATGGATCTTTCTAGATTTGTTGATTCTCCTACTTCCAGCATGTTCACCTGATGATTAGGAAGTGGGTTATTAGATACGTAGGCCATGGGTTCTTTTAGCTGGATGGTCTTGGTGTCTATGAGTTTTTGGATCTTGTCTCGAAGGGATCGACAAACCTCTGTGGTGTGTCCTTTCATTCCAGAATGATAGGTGTACACAGTGTTGGATTCCTACCATTTGTCTTGGGTATCGACAAGTAAAGCGAGAATTGGTATGATATAACCAGCTTCTTTGAGTCTTTTGTATAGTTGGAAAATAGGTTCGACTAGGGGAGTGTAGGTTTGGGTGGGTCTTTTGTCGAAGTTGGGATGGTTTTATGTAATTTAGTTTTTGAGGAGATGGTGGTGGTAGTGGAGTAGTTTGATAGTATGTTGGTTGGGTGTTATAGAGAGGATATGCGGGTTGTTGGTTTTGTGGAGGGGGAGCTTGGTAGGGAGCATATTTTGGGTAAGGAGGGTAAGCCATAGGGTAAGGTTATGTTGGGTAGTGAGGGAGAGGTGTGGTTGGAATTTGTGGTTTAATGGGGCTTTTGTGCGCTAGCATGACAGCACCCACTTCCCTCTTCTTACGGTTTACCATCAAGTTTCCAGATAGTAGCACACTGTTGGTGGCTTGTAGAGCCTCCAAATTGATGATGGTACCATTTTTTATACCTTTTTGTCGATTCTCTCTCCCAGTCTGATGATCTCCGCAAAACTTTTTTCTGCAACGAGCATCATCCTGTTATAATACTGGGGTTTCTGTGCACGAATAAAGTAGTCTTTCATCTGAGACTCGTCCATGGGAGGCCTGGCCCTAGCAGCCTCAGACCTCTATCTAACAGCATAATCTCTAAATGTCTCACCCGACTTCATTTTCAGACTCTAGATGTGGAACCAATCGGGTGTATTCTCCATGTTAAAACCCGAATGGGTCCATGAAGTCAAAAGCTATGTCTACCCAACTTGACCATTTGTTGGCGTCTTGGTCAATATACCATGTCAGGGCTTCCCCTGTAAGACTCCTCATAAATAACTTCATCCTGATCCTTTCATCTCTTCCGACCCCAGCAAGCTTATCACAATATTGGGATCTCCAATGCCATTGAATAACTCGAACTTGGGGGGTTTGTACCCCTCGGGCAACTCTACATTAGGATGTATGCATAGGTCCTCCTAGTTCAACCCAACTATCCTTTTACTTGTTTCGACTTGCTGCAAGCGATTAGTGAAACTATCCAATTTCTCGGCCATGGACTTTATCAAAGTTTTTATTGCTATTGTTGTCATCAACCATCTTACCTTTCTTCTTGTTGTTCAGGCTTTGATGTGGCGAAGGAGGAGGAGCCCCTTTTGATCAGTGTAATAGGACAGAACGTACGAACAAATCAACCTTGGGGAAGGAAAAAGAAAAACAACCAAAAACCAAGTCAGAGAGTTAAAATAATAACAATGAACACATATTATATATATATATATATATAATCGCCCTAAAATTCAAGGGGCCTCGTTGAGCCAGAGGTAGGCCTAATACGACAAGCAAGTTTTGCGATAATAAATTCAAGCTATAATTTGTGAATTGGAGTTTAGAGTTAGTAAAAGAAATAACTGATAAGACTATTTTTCTTATAAAATCCAACTAATACATTATGAGACAATAAAACAAGCTTGCATGAAATAAAAACTTAAGTCGAAAAGGATGACATGGGAAAATGACTAGAATAAAACTAAAGTCTTCAAATGTGGAGCTATGCATATGTAGGGACGATTTGTTGTCTCATCTCTGGGGTAATACCATAATCCCTATTAAGTAGATTGCGACCCTAGGCTTTCTCCTCCAAGTCTTCAAACCGAGGACGTGCACCATGATCGACGTGTACTCTTTCAGCATCTTCTAGGATCCAGACATAGTACTCAAGCATGCAATAAGGGAGAGGCTCTCGGACTTGGATATTGATAACCCCCTCCCATGTTCCCATTATGTCTTAAACCTGTGGAATTCCCTCTCGAAAGTCGGACTCATCTATGATCATGTTAGAGCATAGTGGAATCATGTGGATTAGCCCACACTGACGAAGAACTCATAGAGGGGCATATGGTTGGACCCTTTTTAAACCAATGAGTTTGATGTAATAGAGCTCATCACCCCTCACCTTGGCATGTTGGATGCACAACCAATTATATTTCCATTGAGTCTAATACCTAGAGGGTTCCCTCATAAAAACATACTATTCTCTGGTTCCTTGCGGATCATTAAATCTTGACATTCTTCTTACTTGAGTGTGAATCTTGTTCCCCATTCCATCTCAGGCATCAAATATGGATGGTCGTTTACAGAAGTTCTCGATTGTCCATATTTGTAATAACAAATTGCACCCCTCGAAGAACCTTTTGCCCCTAGCACATCTGGACAATGCCCTCATCATTTCAGTAACTATCATTGGAACCAGAGTTACATTAGTATGATCTATATCTTTAGCCAATCTTTGAACCATGAAACTCAAGGAAGTGTTTATCTTGCCTCCTTCTCTAGGGAAAGACCAATTTACCCAACAGTGCAAGGGCAAAGGCATTAATGCGGTATTTTTCCCATTTTTCAGTGGAGCAGGCAAATTCTTCATTGAAGATCCTGTGACCATCTTTATGACCGAAACAAGAGTACAAGAAATCCAAAGAGATCCAACCAAAGTCGAGAGAGACCAAACTTGGATTGTATCTCAATCCTAGGGATTTAAGAAACTTCTTTGCCGATATCTTGTGAGGAATGATCATCCAATGCCTATGATAGCTTAGTTCAGCAAACCCACTAAGTTCCTCTATGGTAGGGGTCATCTCAAAATCCTTGAATTTGAAGATTGTTCTTGCAGAGTCCCAGAATCTTAACAAGACCTTGATCAGGTCCCTATTGGGGGCGAGGAAGAGCAAAAAAGTCAAACCACCTAATAAGTGACGAACCATCATAGCACGCTCTTGTTTGATCTTATTTCACCATCCTCTTAGCTTATGACTTACACATACCACCATGCGAGTGTTGGAAAAATTTGGACAAGCCATGAAATCTGCACATAACAAAAAATAATTCTCTAAATAGGGTGATTGGACCCTTTAGACTTAAATAGGGTGGCTACTAATGTAGATTGACCCCAACGGTCAAACTACCTAAGGCTTATGCATGCATGACCTAATATTAACGGTGGATAAAGCTCTATCCTAAGATTCTACAAGAGTGGGTTTAGACACAAACTGGATTTTCTATGTGAGAAGGCACGTGCTCCTACCGTAGCAAAACTATCCGCTTACACCATGCCTATGCCTTCTCTCTAAACCTTGGGTATTGAAAAGAAGTTTGTGAGAAGTGCAAAGGCACAACACCATGAGAAAAAGAAAAAAAAAGGGTCCCAAGTGGGGGAAGATATGAACGTTATGACAGTATATTTTAAAGCAGTAGCATTTAGCACATAATTTTAAAGCAGTAATAAACATTAAACAAAGTAAAGGGAAAGGGAGGGACAAAAAAATAAAATTAATTAAGTTAGTAAAAGAACAAAAATAATAAATAAATACACACTTAATAACCCACATAAGACACAAAACATGTAATGGTAAGAGCCTAGAATCCCCAGCGGAGTCGCCTGTCACACCCTAAGCCTACACCCTGGACGTGGCAGGCACTCGAAAACCATTCCTGGTTCCAAGTGAACCACTTGGCCTGGCTAAACCATTCCTGGTTCCAAGTGAGCCACTTGGCCTGGCTAACTTAATCAGTGAAAGATATTGATACTGTAATGAACTAGAATAGGCTCAAAATTTATGAAATTAGATACATTGTCTTTCTAGTCTACGAATCCTCTAAAGTACTGGCTAGGAATAGGGCATCAGAATAGACTCATAGGTACCTCAACAAAATAAAAGACAAATAAATAGAACCCTTGAGCTCTTCTGGATACTAAGAGGTCTCACCAACCGCTGATGGGGACTATCCTACTGATCATCTGATAACATAGAAACCTACAGCTATATCATGATACGATGCAGCACCAAAGGAGTTAGTATATCGAATATATGGTATATAAGATGACTAAAACGTAATAAAAGTAGAATACGTACCTTAAAACCGCACCTAGAGACAACTTAACTAACAAAATATGTCATGCATATGAAATATACATATATATTCTTAAACTTGTCAGAAGTTCAACTCAACATAAGAGAAACCTTTACATTAACACCTTAGTGAACATATATATATATAACATCGGACTCAAAACTTAATTCTATACTTGGGTCAACTTCATTAAATATGCAGCATAATTAAAGAAAATACTTTAATAAGGAAATACTGAATCTCAACTAAGTAAAATAAAAATCTTTACTTCTTGGGGTGTTTATCTAACCGACAACCATCACTATGAGCTTCATGATGATACAACATCTTGCCCACACTTCCAGAGTCATCCTGTACTTTGCCAGGGTAGGGGACCAAGAACTTGGGGAGTGGATCCATCCCAAACTGGGCCATCTCAGTAGCTAATGAGGAAGGTACCTTAGTACAATCCTATCCTATGTTGGCTAAAAAATTTATAAGTTCAAGTAATTAATTCTACTCTCAGTGATATCAGTGCTCAATACTACTCTCAAAAATGATATTTATATAACTCATAACTTTAAGGAATATGAATTCTCAAAATCTGATCTTTCGGGGACTTAGCCCAGCTTTAACTTTTCTTAAATTTTTCTCAACTTGTCTTAAACATTTCTTTAACTGAACTCTTTAACTTGACTGAAAGATAATATCTTCTCAAATATTCTCAAACGTATAGGTCACTCAGCTAACATGCAAAAATAGTTCAAGAAGGTGACTATTTAAATTTATCTCAAAATTGTACGCTTTATGGGTGTTCATGAAACCCACAAGAAACTTACAAGAAATCCTTATTAGCTATAAATCATGGTTTCAATACTATATATAACAAGTAAAGAATCAAGAATCATCATACTTTATCAAGAATCTATATGGAAAATCAAAAATTTACTAAACTTCAGAGAAATTTCATGAATCTTTAATTTCAACTTATTCTTGACAATTCTTGGACAGAAAACTAACAATAAAATTTATAAAATATCCATAAAATAATTTTTAGAGTGGTCTTACATACCTTGGAAAGAATTCTTGAAGAATTGGAAAGAACTCTTGAATCCTACTACGAACTTGATCTTCTTACGCTTGAGTTCTTGAGAGGGTTTTCTTGTTTTTGAGAGAATGAATGAATAAAATAAACGTTTTTGGCCTAAAGGTCGAAAATACCCTTCCCAATTAAAAGAAAAAAATAGTCTATTTTCGTACTGTGCGCGTCGCGCACCAGTGTTGGAGAATGACTTTTCATAAATTTTTAATTCTCTTTGAATTTTCAAAAACACTCAAGTTTTATTCCGCGTCCTTTCTGCATTATGGAAGGGGCGCGGAATGCTAACTATTTTTTATTCTCTTTGAAAAAACTAATTAACATTTTTTTGCGTTAAAGTCGAGTCGAGACTATTTTCCAACTTAGTTTTTCACATTGATCATAAATCCGATCTTGTATTTGCAAATCGAGCATGGAAAGACACGTTACGCACAAGGTAGAATTCTAGGGGTATTTTCGTCTTTTCATCGGGTGTTACAATATCTCCCCCTTGGGATCATTCGTCCTTGAATGATGAGGATGATGGTAATGGGGCATGAATAACTCAAGACTTGTGGCGATACTCAGTAACTCAAACTCTCAACTCCTCATCGGTCTTAATAGTCTCTATTCGGACGCAAGAATATACACATCAAAACTTAACTACCCAAATACTCCAAATCATGGGTGAACAATGACTCAAGAGTGGAAAACTCAACCCCATCAACTTAAGCATATATCTCTTGCTCAGTTTCCATCTTACCACCTCCTCCTCTTCCATTCAAGCCTACTTCTAAGCCTCAAGGCGCTACTTATGAGATAATCACATTCATGAAAGGACAATCCTCCATACTCATTCTCTAAACTCCCACGAGGCTTTCATTAAAGATCACTAGTCCTCTTCACTACCATGCTATTTTCCTTGAGTTCTACCCTTCATTAACAGAAGCTTACGACTCTCATCATCACCTAATTCTATTACACACTCTCATTATCTTCAACATTGACTCAAGGTCATAGAGTGCTACCTGCAGGATGATCATACCAATGCTAATCTAATCCATAAGGATTGTGTGTTGCATTTTTCTGGAGACTTGCTTACAAAGATTACCACCCCCACATATTTATTGCTCACTTAACGGCGATTACACCTTCAAGCTTATCATCTTAATCACCTCATATCTTCTCAGAGGTTGACATTACTTAGAATACATCAAACTTATGCTAGCACCTTTACACCCACAATCTCATTAACACCTATTAGAAGGCATGCCAATTACCTTACCTGATTGTTACACACTACTAGGTCTCATATCTATTTGTAACTTTAAATGGAATAAGCATACTATAATCGTCACCCATTCCCTTTCATCTGACATAACTCATCAACTATCATCATCACTATCAATACCAAAAATAGCATTTCTAGGAGGGCTTAGAGTATAATAATGTAAGCACGATTCTTTCAGGAAATCTGATATGAGGACATTCATAACATGATATGATGCCACTAGGGGCTAACCATAAGTTTATGGAACTGTACTGGAAAGCTCAAGTCTTGTCTTAGGTAACAAAAAGGCAGGAAACCATTAGTTCATGAGATAAGATCAGAGTTGCTGAATGAAGTTATCACTTCTGACTTTAAAAGCTGAACATGATCACGTATTAACATAGAGTGAATGAGTCTGAATCATAGGCATGGTCCCCTTGCATATGATAGGAATAAAGCATTATCACGATGAAGTATAAGGAATATGAGATAGGAAAGTATTGACGCCTCATTCTGATCAACTTGCCATTATCAAAAGCTCAAAGTCTACTTCGGCTCATCATCCCAACATCTCCCCCTTAGCTCAAAGGTCACATACCAACTTCAAACCTTCTTCTATATGTATAGGAATCTTCAATTTCTTGCTAATCTAAATAGCACAACATCTGCTTTCTCGGACTTATGATCTAATATCTTCTTTTTTGGTCTACTAGCACTCATCTTCTATGCTCACTTACTCTGGACTGAAGAAAGCCTGAACTACAATAGAGATCTCCTCATTATCTATAACTATCCTCCTTGGACTCAACTCTTAAGTGTAGTAGATATGGTCTACATTAGCTTACTCCACCTTGACAACTTCATTATACTATCTAAATTGTTATAGCAGTCATAACTTGGAGCTTCATAAAGCTTCACTATATCCTGGCTACACCTCTTAAGCCTATTGCTATCTCACGAGCTATCCTCCATCCACTATTCCTACCAAGGGGAACATACACCGCACTCATACATAACAGTCCTAGAAGGTCAACATCCTAATCCTAAACATACACCATGGGAGCCTCTTAGAGTAAGTCCCCAATACAGGCTATCACTATGACATGTTACTCCCTTTTCACACGACTCCTCATAATTTAAGTTTAAGGTCTAGCACTAACATGGTATTACACTCTCCTGTCATATGACACCTGCTCGTAACTACTAGGTAAAATTCTAGAAACACAGGCCCACTAAAACCTTATAGTAAGTACTCAATCAACATATCTCACACTTATAGACTGGCTTGGATATACATCTTAGGCTCTCTTCTTGTCTAATGACTTAGCCTCAATTCACTATCTTCATCTAAGGATCACACACCATGTCCTTGTGACATCATACTTCTTTCAAGTCACTAGCTAAATTTCTCGCTTACGCTATGTCAAGCCTACTAGGCGAAACCTCCAACTAATGGTGTCACTCTCATCCTGCTATTCCCTCTTTGCATGATACTCACTTAAGGTTCAAGCTTAAGGTTCAATACTAAACACATGCATCCAAGCTTCTTACATACAGATATACTTTAGTAACTCTAAACTACCAGATAAGGTCAAGAATTGTTAGATCACTAAACCTCATGGTAAGAATTAATTCTCCAGCTCATGGTCTGTTTAAGTATAATCTATTATCACTCTTCTTTTTCATAGGTTAGATAATAATCACTCACCCATTATACCTCCTTACCTAGCTAAGCTCATAACTCTATAAATCTCACATGACTCTTCCTTTCACAATCATGAGTCTAGTTTAAATCTACTACTTTACTCCCTCTGTTATCATATTCAGCACATATACTCATCATTACTAACATAATACTACTTCAGCATCAGCTCCTTTCATATTCGAGTGTGCACCTTCTCATACAAACTAACAACTCTTCACATACCTTATCATAGAAGCTATAATTAATTACTACTCTTTAACCAAAACCTGTAAGAAACCCTACTAATCACCACGAGACTCTTAGCTACTAACTTCAAGAAATTACTATTCTCACTCTTCATAACTTCTACATCTCCCTAGCTCTAGGAACATCCTGTCACATGGTTTAAAAAAACCTTCAATCACTTTTTCTCAAGGGGAAAGGATACTACTAAGTATTAGAGACATAACTTTTTTCTCAAGAATAACATCTGCAGAATGATAGAGGGAACATGGTCTGGAAAAACATCATATCTTGCTCTAACTCAAATGCACGATTCATATGAATAAGAGTGCAATATTATAGATAGATAATTCAAGCACACTAGTTGGCTCATATTTAGCCTAGTGTAGTCTCTTTGCTTTCTGAATACTCTATCTGAAGGGAACTCAACAATAGGATCTGGGATCTTGTGTTCCAACCACCTTAATTTATGAGAGGTAGTCGAAAGAATCTGGAAACCGCATGAATATAGACAAGTTTTCTTAGAAAGTAACTTTATTGCATGATCTAGAGCATGAAAGAAGGGAAACTTTTGTAGATGTCCATAGTCCCTCATTTATAAAAATGGGGCCCTCATAACCATAAATAAGACTCTACAGAAATGGCTTTATAGACACCCTAGAACACTTGAATTTCATGCTCTGATACCAAGTTTGTCACACCCCGAGCCTACACTCTAGACGTGGCTGACACTCGAAAACCATTTCTGGTCCCAAGCAAACCACTTGTCCTGGATAACTTACTTAGCGGAAGAGATTGATACTGTAATAACTAGAATAGGCTCAAAACTTATGAAACTTAAAATAAAATAGTAAAGTATACAACTTGACATCAAATCTTTCAAAGAATAACTAGATACATTATCTTTCTAGTCTACGAAGCCTCTAAAGTACTGGCTCTGAATAGGGCATCAAAATAGACTCATAGAAACCTTAACAAAATAAAAGACAAATAAATGGAACTCCTAAGCTCCTCTGAATGCTAAAAGGTCTCACCGACCTCTAATGGAGACTATCCTAGTGATCATCTGATAACATAAAAACCTACAGCTATATCATGATACGATGCAACACTAAAGGAGTCAGTACCTCGAATATATGGTATGTAAGATGACTAAAACGTAATAAAAGTAGAATACTTACCTTAAAACTGCACTTAGAGACAACTTAACTAACAAAATATGTCATGCATATGAAATATACATATATATTCTTAAACTTGTCAGAAGTACAACTCAACATAAAAGAAATCATTATGTTAACACTTTAATGAACATAGCTAAATATATATATAATAACATGGTACTCAAAACTTAATTCTATACTTGGCTCAATTTCATTAAATATGCAGCATAATTAAAGAAAATACTTTAATAAGGAAATATTGAATCTCAACTAAGTAGACTAAAAATCTTTATGCTTGGGGCATTTCTCTAATCGACAACCATAACTATAAGCTTAGTGATGATACAGCATCTTGCCCACACTGCTAGAACCATCCCGTACTTTGCTGAGGTAGGGGATGAAGGACTAGGGAAGTGGATCCATCCCAAACTGGGCCATCTCAGTAGCTAATGAGGAAGGTATCTTGGTACAATCCCATCCTATGTTTGCTACATAGTTTGTGAGTTCAAGTAATTAATTCTACTCTCACTCATATCGTTGCCCAATACTACTCCCAAAAATGATATTTATATAGCTCATAACTTTAAAGAATATGAATTCTCAAAATCTGATCTTTCGGGGACTTAGCCCAGCTTTAACTTTTCTTAAACTTTTCTCAACTTGTCTTAAATATTTCTTTAACTGAACTCTTTTTAACTTGACTGAAAGCTAATATCTTCTCAACTCAAATGTATAGGTTACTCAGCTGATATGCAAAAATAGTTCAAGAAGGTGACTATTTAAATTTATCTCAAAACTATAGGCTTTATGGGTATTTATGAAACCCACAAGAAATCCTTCTTATCTATAAATCTTGATTTCAATACTATATATAACAAGTAAAGAATCAAGAATCATCACACTTTATCAAGAATCTATACAGAAAATTAGAAATTTACTAAACTTCAAAGAAATTTCATGAATCTTTAAATCTCAACTTATTCTTTTCAATTCTTGGATGAAAACTAACATACAATTTATAAAGTATCCATAAAATAATTTTTAGAGTAGTCTTACATACCTTGGAAAGAATTCTTGAAGAATTGAAAAGAATTCTTGAATTCTACTATGATCTTGATCTTTTTATGCTTGAATTCTTGAGAGGATTTTCTTGTTTTTCAGATAATGAATGAAGAAAGTAAACGTTTTTTGCCTAAATGCGACTTTAAAAACTGACTAGTTTAGGCTATAGGGTGTGGAAAAGGTCGAAACTATCCTTTCCAATTAAAAGCAGAAAATAGTCCATTTTTGTACTGGTGCGTGTCGCGCCAGTGTTGGACAATGAATTTTCGCAAATTTTCCATTCTCGTCCAATTTTTGAAAACACACAAGTGTGATTCCACGTCCTTTCCGCGTCGCAAAAGGGGCGCGGAATGTTCACTGTTTTTGATTCTCTTTGAAAAAAATAATGTGGATTTTTTCATGTTAAAGCTGAGTTGAGATCATTTTCTGACTCAGTTTTCCGTACTAATCATAAACTCGGTCTGACATTTGCAAATAGAGCATAGAAAGACACATTACGCGCAAGGTAGAATTCTAAGGGTATTCTCATCTTTTCACTGGGAGTTACATCGCCATTCTGTCGCGCCCCATTTTTTCTCGAAAAAAGACGGAAACCTGGACGACATCCTGGCACCGACTTTTTTGGAATTTTGAAATTGAAAAAAAGAGTTGCCACCTAATGATTTGGTGCATTAAGACACCATTTCTAACCTACTATTAAGCCTAAGGTCACAGAGATTGGGTAAGGGCTCAAATTACCTTAAGAGGAAGGTGTTAGGTACCCCCTTGAGGTTCACAAGTGTAGGTCCTGACCTTATCTCGTATCTTATATAGGAGTTGCAAATAACAAGTAGGGTCTCTTATTAAAAATCCTAAATTAATACTAAGTGGTGAAACAAAGTAAAGTTAGACAAATAATATCAAGAATGTTAAACAATTAACTAACTACCCCAAATAATTTAAAAATAAGCAAGCAAGAGAAAAATTATACTAAGCGATTTAATTTCCACACAGATCAGTTTACTCGGCTTCCAAGTGTTATTTAGCTCGTATGGCTTATTAAGCCTAAGGACAAAACCAAGGTTTGGCCTTATTAAAGCTCGAGTGTAGGTCATCATCTCTAAGGTTCCTATATACCCCTACACCCTTTCCTTTGTGTGTCGAATTTAATTTTATGATACAATACAATTAAAAATAAAATATTTTTAGTGTTTTTCATTGAAAAAAATAGTAAATTATTTGATCCATATTGAATTTTAAAGTAGTACTATTTGCTCATTAAAATATGGGTAAACTAGTATTTTACCTAATTTATTTTTATCCATTTAATATATGGGCGGGTTTGAATTGTTACCCATTTTATATTGACCCATTTTCAAACCGTCCAAATTCAACCCAACCAGCTCATTTGCCACCACTAGCTGTAACTGAAGTTTACTCGCCAAACTCATTGGTGGAAGATTGCCACATAATATTATTTAGTCATCGAGGTAGAATCATTACTGTCATAATAACTACACTTTAGTTCTAAACAAGTTAAGATTGGTTATATGATTCTACTCTGTACTATCAGGAACATATCATAAATTGCTGACAGTTCCATTATTTTGCTTCCTCGCGTTTCTTGATAGCTCTGTTTTTAATTATTTTGAAGAACAGGGGTTCAATTTGAATTATAATATAATTAGAATTTAAATTATAAAAAAGGAGAAGAACTACATAGTGGTGGACTTGGAAAGAAAATAGTCTAAAAACTAGGAAGAAAATTGAATTACAATATAATTAGAATTCAAATTACTACGAATATTTTCCTAAACTTATAATTATTCGTCAGTGTAGAATAGTATGTGTAGGACTCCACGAAAATAAGTAGACTATAAATATCCTACTTAAACAAGGATATTTAATGACTCTATAAATACAACACAAGAAAATTTCTCTACCTCCACGAGAAAAACTCAATAATATGTCGTCCAATTTTTCCGACTCCAACTTCGAACTCACCATGAAGCCCAAGGTTCGAGGAAGTGTTAATAAGGCAATTGAAGAAGATTACATGTGAAAAATCTAATTCTATTACTAGTACTAAGGCTCCTCCTCACAAATGGAGTGAAGAAGAGCAGATAACTCTTCTTAAGGGTTTGATTGAGTTCGAGTCGCAATATGAAAAATACGTTCACATTGAACTCTGCATCTTCCATGACTATATTCATAAAAAGTTGAACATCCCACTACTTGATAAGTGCCATATAACTAGAGAGATGATAGATTGAAGGTCAAGTTTATTGCTGATTGGGATAAAGAGAAGCCTCCATTTGATGATTTAGTGTTTCAGCTTTCAAGGAAAGTATGGTTGACGAAATTGGAAGAAAGTATTACTGAAGACGAAGACGATAATGGATGATTCGGGATATTGAAACTAAATACGTTGATTTTACTTATTGTATATATTTTTTATTTGTTTTGCTTAGATTTGAGATTAAAATGATTTGACAATAACTCCATGGAGTTTGCTTTTTGATTTAATATCAGTATTTAGAGATAATTAATGTGTTCATGGTTTGATACGGCTTTTAAATTTCTTACAAAAAATTGCATTTATTGATATATTTAATATTGATACACTTGATATTGAGTGAGTACATAAGAAACTACATCTGATGCAATTTACTGTATCTACAGATGTGTTTGTGTCAAGTGTATCAACGAATACACTTTGTACCAACGATTATATTTAGTTGATACAAATGGATTGTATCAATTGTATTCGTGATACAACCTGATGTAACGAATACAACATGTGTTCATCCTCTCTCTTAAACCTCACTTTTCTTTACCGTCCCTCTCCTAATCTCACTTGCCTCTCTCCTTCTAACATCTAGCTCTGAATCATAACTAAATAAATAATAGTTATAAATCTTTAGTTGAGTCCAAACTATATATAGTCATTTTTTAAAGTTCTTAACGTTCAACTAAAGGGCTAGAAATTAAAGAGGGGAAGTAGGCCAATCGGGCTTGCATGAACAAAATTTGGGCCAAAGCCCAAACTGATGATTTGGGCCCACCTATTCCTCGCCAGACAGTCCTGATCAACACTTGATCCAAGCCACCTTTTGGAGTTTTTTTTAAATTTTAGTTTTTAGAATCCATCATTAATATATTTTGATAAATTAATTCATCACCTCATTTGTCAAAATTCTTCTTATATAAAAGAATTAATTTTTTTTTATACCTCTATACCTTGTCATGATCTTTAAGCGAAAATGCATTTAATGGACCAAATAATGAATCCGTTAGAATCTATTTCTTGAACTCAAGAGAATAAGAGAAAAGAAATTCTTGTTATCCAACTTCATGATATATTTACAATATTTTTCTTCTCAGATGTTACATCCTTTAATCCTTTGATATTTTAATACGTTATTACTTGCACCATATAAAATATTCCTCCAGAGTAGTTATTTTAATACAAATAAGAGAAACTCCATGCCTCAAGCTCCACTCAATACAATCTTCCAACAACTTATATATTACATACTCATAACAATCCAAGAGCCCAAATTAAACAAGAAAAAATTAAATAAAAAATTAGATTGTATATATGGGTAGGTCACAACTTAGTTGAAGCTACATGGGAATTTAGCCACGCTAGCTAATAAAAACCATTCTTTTTCTTTTTCTTTTTTTCTTTTTTAGAAGTAGTAGCTATTAATATTTCAATCTTGATGTCACATCCCTTTCATCTCAAATTCAAAAGAAAAAAAAAACCGTTAAGATTTTAAAAAAACAATGAGCTAAATCCAAAGACTAGGAAAAAAAATTAATATCTTAGTGATGGTTATTTTCTACCCAATCTGATCTTCCTAATATGAACTCCAAGCTAGGGTTTTTCTGATCCAAACTGCAACCTACATAGCTCATTGTTCTTGAATATTCACATCCCTGCAATATACACTTAGTACACTTAACATGATTTTCTTTATGAAAAAAATGGAAGATAATATATTTGTGACGGATAGGGTTGGGCGTTCAGTTCTTTGGTTCGGTATTGCTAAAGATTCGTTTGGTTTTTTGGTGTTCGATTTTTTAAAAATGAACACCATACTCCGTACCAAACTAGATAGGTTCGATTTGGTTTTTTCAACTTCGGTACGATTTATTTTGGTGCTACGTAAAAATAAAATAAAAACAATTTTATCCGTATTAAAAGTATGTAATAAATTATTCAAATATTTTAATATTATACATACTTTATAGATAATTGTAAATTCATAGCATCACCATTTACAAACAAAATTAAAAAAATCAACTTGATACAAAGATTAAATTAGAACATTATTAAGTGCAAAGAACGTATGTAACACCCCACATTTTACATGTACTAATAGTATGAAAATAAATCTTGGTATGGTTTGGTCAAAGTAGCGTCAATTCTTGAAAGTGCTTGATTCTCGTGTTAATGGGTGATATG
>JAOTQJ010000091.1:19411047-19423375 GCA_025642045.1 Solanum sejunctum
ATCTATTGTGATTTATATTTTTTTAAAATTATTTTTCATTTCATTATATGTATGTTATTCCTCCTTTCTCAATTTTATGTGCCACGAAAAAAATTATAAAGTAATAAGAACAATAATATATCCAATGAAAACTCACAAGTAAGATTTAACAACAGCAACAACAACAACAACAACAACAATATACACAGTAAAATCTCACAAATGAGGTCTGGGGAGGGTAGAATGTACGCAGACCTTACCACTACCATAGAAGTAGAAAGGTTGTTTCCTGGGACTCACAAGCAGGGGTCAGAGAGGATAAAATATACGTAGACCTTATCATTACATCATAGAGATAAAGAGACTGTTTTTGAAGGACCCAAATATAAATTGAGGAGTAAATAACATTTTTTTGTATATATATATATTTAGACATTTTAAATTGTTGTGATTGATAGCTTTTTTTTAAAAATGTAATTATTTGAAAGTTAAGTCCGAAATCAGGTGAGAACAGATTTCGATTCGAACGTTGGGGTTAACTCTAAATTTGAAAGTAGATTCTTAGGTTGAAAGTCGAGTTGGTCTGGCATCTGATGTCGGAATCGGATCTCGAATCAATTATTGGGTTAATTTTCATGTTAGAATGTATTTTCCTAAAAAAATATGTTCTACTCTATAGCCAAAAATAAAATATATTTTTTAAAAAATAATTTCATTCACTAATCAAATAATAAAAAATATTTTTCAAAAAATATTTTTCACTCACCAATCAAAGAATAAAAAAATAAGTTAAAGATTAACTTATTTTTCAAACAAATATTTTCTACAAAAATATTTACCATGGAAAACATTATCGTTCGTACCAAACACACCCTAAAAAATAATCAACTTCTATGTAAATATACATTTTACAATTTTTCGAGTGTTTTTTTCCCGTCCTAAGTTCAGAAAAGGTAATTATATGACCAACCTTTTGGCACAGTGAGTAATTTAATTTTATTATCTTTTATAAGTCTATTTTTAAAAACTTTCTATATTCCTTTTAATAGAGATCTATATCTTTATACATAAAATCAACACATAAAAAATCAGTGCAATATTATTTTACTTTATTCATTTCTTCGCCTATTTCCTCTTTTTATAACTTAAAGTTATTTTCATAAGGATAACTCGCAAAACAATAACATTACCTCAATGTCTCAAAGGCTTTCGCCCATTGCGAGGTAAGGAGGGATCAGATGTATGCAATCTGATCCCTATGTTTAAAAATATAGCGCGACTGTTTCCAGATAAGAATAACTTGCAAAGAAAAAGAAAAATGTTTCTATTATCAATAACATCCTTCTATATTCAATCATATAGTATAAAATATTTCTGCCAAGAATGTTTTGAGTAATCACCATTCTACAATAGATATGATGGGGAAATTATATATAAGAAGAGCGAATAAGCAGATAGTTTCGTAAACATGTCTGTTTGATTTGTCTGTTTCTTCTTTTTTATTGTATGAGATTCATAAAAATATTTTGTAGGCTTTTAATTTAATTTTTTTAAGGTATCTGCTTATTGATGTGTCTGTTACAACTGCTCAGCTGCTTCAATTATGATTCTACAATATCAGCCTTAATAAATCATTATGATCTTACTATATCATCCTAATCAATTATTTTAATTTATTAAATATTAGAATTAGGATAACACATACACAAACTTATAAGTTAATTTTTTTAAAACTAAAGAAATAAAATTAAATAGTTATTTTAAGTCATTAATATTAGAATGAGGATAACACAAACACAAAATCATATGTTAATTCTTTTTAAACTAAAAAATAAAATTAAATAATTATTTTAATATTTTTCAATAATTAATTTATGTCAAAAAGAAATACTTCTAAAAAAAATTAAAAATAAATCAAAAAATTAACGTATATTACTTGAGATGATGTAAGAAGTACTATAAGTCAGAATAATTATCAATTCTAAATTTTAGTTCTTAAAATTATATCAGTGCCACATAAATTGAGACAGGGGAGTAACATACATTATTTAAAATTTATGTAAAACATACTATACAACAACATACCCAGTGATATCCCACAAGTGGGTCTGGGGAGGGTAGATTGTATGCAGACCTTACCGCTACCTCAAGAAGTAGAGATGTTATTTCCTTAAAATCCTCAGCTCAAAACTCATAAGCAGAAGTACTATGTAAAACATACTATAAATTATAATAGTTAATAATTTAAAATATTTAAGAAATAAATAAAATTTTGAATAACTCTCAAAATTTTATATATGCAATATAAATTAAAATAAAATAAATAATATATATTATTTAAAATTAATATAAAATATACTATAAATTACTATAATTAATAATTTTAAAATTTTTAAAAATCTATCAATATCATATAAATTGAAATAAAAAAATAATACTAACATTGTCAAAAGGTTTAAAAGTACAATAAATATGTTTAAAGAAAAACTTGAGATTCTCCACAAATAAAATTAAAATGTTAAAGGGTCTTGAGAAAAAGATGAAAAGAAATCTTTTACTTTTCCTTAAAGTCTATTGCATCAAATATTTCTGAGCAAATTTCTTTTCCAAATTGATATCTTCTTTTAAAATTTTGTCGGCATCATTATTTTCATCAAAAGGGCAATAACTTGTAATTTTAGGAGTCAAAATTATTGAGATAATTTATCCATGGGAGAATTGAGTACTTAATTGAAAAGGAGAAAAAAATAAAAAAATTATTCCCTTCGTTTTGAGCTAAGGGTTTTAGGAAACAACTTCTCTATTTCTATGTGGTAGCGGTAAGGTCTGCGTATAATCTACCCTTCCCAGATTTTACTTGTGGGATTTCACTGAGTATGTTATTGTTGTTGTTATTGTTTCGTTAGGAGAAGTTTTAATTATTTTACCTTTATTTATATGTTAAAATAATATTCTCTTTCTTTTAAATAGTTATATTATTTATGTGTCATCGCCCATAACTAAAATGTTTATAATCTTCAAAAATAATTATTCTTAATGATAACATTACATAGTAGCAAAAAATATGTCTTTTATATATAATTTTTATATGATTGCGACTCTACTACTCCATAATTGTTACTTCCTCCGTCCATCCTTACAATATACTAAGAATAGTTATCTAACTAAAATTGTCTAGTTTGAAAAATCATGAAATTATTTATTATTTTGTGTCTATTTTACTCTCTTGTTATTAAATATTATTTATTTATCAATATTTAGATAAATGACACGCCTCGAGAAGGTACCCTTGACATGGCCAACATTCAGAAACTATTGCTAGTCCCTAAGTAAATAACTTGACCTCATCACATTCGTTCAATCACAATCTAACAACGGAAGATATCAACAGTCCAAATCAATTCTATATTGTCAAAATAGTTTGAAAAGTACAAGTTGTAGAAATGAAAATATCAACGATCTAACCTATCATTATTTATGAAGCCTCTATCTTTAATCGTCTAGATGATGCCAATGACAGGTTCATGAATACCTCAAATCAAAATAAAAGTAGTAAAACTCAAAAGTAAGAAAGGCATAAAAGGTATCGTCCGAATGTAGGGTAGGACTCACCAATCAGCTGAATACGGATAAATCCTCAATAATAGTGCACCTGTTGATGATCTCTAATACCTGTCTCTACATCATAAAATGATGTAGGCCCAAATGGTTGTCAGTACGTAGAATGTACAAGTATGTAAATTAGTTGGAAAGGAAAGAACATAATCAAGATACTCAACTCAACCATCAACTCAACTCAGGAAGATAGAAGACTCAATCAGAATAAAGTAAGAATTAATACGATTTAGACAGAGATCAATCACATCCAATCCAATCAGAGTACTATCATGTCCTATTGGGAGTTTCTTTAATTGACAACCATAACTTATGAGTCGTGATGATACAATGAAGCGATGTCATTACCACATTCATTCAATACCTTGCTGAGGTAAATGATATCCCATCAGTGGATCCAAAATCAATAACATCAAATCCTCTTTTTAGGACAATAGGGAAGTATCTGATTTTACGGTTCAATCCTCTCTTACATTGGTTACGTAGTTATTGAGTTCGAGTTGGACTTATTCTTACTCAATTAGGTGCCCAATACTCATCTCAAGACTCAACATACTCATAAGACATCAATATAATCCCATCGGTTAACTCATTAAATTAGTCTCATTGAACATTTGTCAAACTCAATTTATCACATCAATCATCAATTCTTTTATTAGGAACATTTGTTTAGAAGTAGTACACTACTCATCAAGATCTTCTCCATCATCAATCGTTCAAACTTAAGATATTTAGGTGCAAAAATAAAGTTAAAATATTTATAAGTTTTATAGATTCTTCTAGCTTAAATCATATTCATGTATATCTATTTAAGTCCAATGTAGAAGAAATACAAGAATTCATTCTAGGTTCTTGTAGAAAAATAAAAATAAAAAATACAATATTTGTATGCATGCATGGCCAAATTGAAAGTAAACTCTTAGTCATTACTTTACTATCAAAGAAATAAAATACAATTAGTAAGATTATTTAATATATATATATATACACATTAGAAAAGTAAAAGAAATAAAATGCCCTGATTATTATCCTGGGCCCATTTTTTGACTTTCTTCTACTTCTTTATTATAATTCTCTTTTCTTAATTTATGCATAAAAATTTGAAAAAAAAATAATTATCAATGGGACATCCCAACAACATTTATATTCCCTCTCAATTTAGTCCCTATTTATTTTCAGCTTTATATTTTTACCCCACTTGTCTCTTGTTTTTTGGCTACCACAAGGAAACCTATGACCCCACCCCCACCTCCACCCCATCACGGACAGAATTACATTCATCCATAGAGGATCAGATGAATATTCTTCGTCAAATTTTTTTTCCAAATATATAGACTAAATATAGACATTTTAATATATATCAATTGTTGAACACCCTTGATATAAAAATCACCACTCATGTTCTAAAAGTATGAACACTCTTGACGAAAATATTAGCTCCGTCACTGCCTCCCCACCCACCCACCCCATTTCTAAAATAATTATCTCAGATGTTTTAAATTTAACAGACTCGGAAATTAAAAATATGAATTTTTGATAAATTTAAAAGATCAATATTGTAAGTGTTTACTTAAGAAAAATATTTTTGTTAACTTATGATAAATTTAGATTTTTGTTAATTTAGATTCACATTGCGTAAGATTAAAGAAATTCTTAACAATTTTTTTAATATTTAAGTTAAATTTCGAATTTGAGATCTTTTATGAAGGGATTCTATTTATTTCATTACAACTTTGTTTGGTATATCTACTGCTTTCATTTACCTTTAAGGTAAGATCAAAAGAATAACAAAAATAAATGGAGTTTAATGTTATAAATGGGCATGAATTTTTTAATTCTTATGTTATTTTTATTTAATAACCTTAAAAGTAACAAGATTTTATATTTAAGAAGGTCTATTTATGGATATTTTCAAGGGACCAAATTAATGATCTAAAAAATTATTTATACTGACAATTCATATATCTTAAATTTTATTTTTTAAAATTATTTCCATAAAAAGCAAAACTGGTACTAACTTTTTACAAAGTGACTTTGAAAAATAATTGTAGCATATAGGCGCTCTTTCTTTAATTTCTATATCCTTGCTTTTGGAGGAATAAAATGTAGAAAATAAAAAATTTGATCAAAATAAAATTCTTATTTTACCAAATATTAGATTTATCATATAAACGTTAATGATCTTCTTCTTTTTTACGATTTAGCAGAGAGAAAATTCAATAGTATAATTATAATTACTATACTTGTCTTAATTATCTGTGTATTATGGGTTAGTTTTATCTTATTAGTTGTTCTTTCTATCTCCTTCCCTTCCTTTCTGCCATATCTAGTTATTTCTGCTTACAATTTTTGAGATGAGGATTCCCAGGAAACATCTTCTTTACCTCTATAGTAGTGGTAAGGTCTGCGTATATTCTATCCTCCCCAGACCTCACTTGTGAAATTTTACTGAGTATATTGTTGTTGTTGTTTGTCTTAATTATCAAGTAAATATTTTCAATCGATGATGACATAAATAATCATTCTATCTTATTTTTATTATTTTTTGTATTTTTATTTTGAAAAAACAAAAATTTTAACCTTTACTTTTTGGGTATCACTATGACCTACAAACACTAAAATTGCTTTTAAAATTTGTGCAAAGTTTTTAAATTTCCAAAAAAAATTATATATATATATAATAACAAAGTAAAGGTTCTAAAAAAATTTGTTCTAAATTTCTAAATATTTTAGGTTTTTTCTAATGTTCAAAATATTTAAATTGTGTCAAAGTTCGAGATGAATGTTTGAAGTTTTTTTTTATATTTGCCTTTTTCAGTTATTGAATTTTTATATTTTCTAGGAGATAAATTACACTACATATTTATAATTTTACAAAGGGTAATAATGAAAAGTACAATAATAACAACATATCCAGCGATATCCCACAAGTGGGGTCTGGGGATAATAATGAAAAGTATGATATAAATTGTGTTTGAATATTTTTCTTAATATATGTGCATTACTTCATAAATTTAATTAAACTAAAACAGAAAAAGTACTTTTGTTTTCAAATAAACAAAAAAAAAAAAAATCAATCATGAATATATATGAGTACAATGAGAAAGTCATTCAACTTGATCTATAGACCATACAAATTGATTTATTTTATCTGTCTCAAAATAAATGTTACGTTATAATAAATTTGTCCCAAGATACATGTTACCTTAGACATTTTATTCGAGACAAAATTTAATTCAACTATATTCATATACTTTATCTTTTTGCTAAGGAAAATTATATTTATGGATACCTGTTCAATTCTCAAAGATTTTTTAATTAATGAACATTATATATACTTATGAATTTCTTAATGAACATGGTTTTTGCTAAAATGATATATACTTATATATTTGGATAGTATATAAGTTCATTATACTATTTTGGGATATTTAATAATACTTGTTCAGTTCATCAAATCCAAAAATATTTTTATATTTAGTTTTTAATTTATTCTTATTATTAATTATAATTATTTTTTAAATGATGATTTGATAAAATTATTTTTATTATTTACTACTTCTTAATTCATGTATTAAATCAACAAGACAAGTTAAAATGAAAGGAGGGAGTAACAAATAAGACATGTATGCATCTGGTATATCACGAAAGTCACTAGAAAAAAAGTTAACAAAATATTTTATGAAATTTGGGCGAACCTGAACATATTTTTTATTCAAAAAAAGTATTTAGTCACATTTATAAGATATTTGAATTAAAAAAATAAATAACTTTTATAACAATAAATAGTAATTTAATAAATGTAATACAATAAAGTAAATTGAGTGATAATCCTAAAAATTGTACAATTCTTTTATTGACGTTCAGCAGTGCACGTACTTCTATGCTTTGACTGTTGTACCTTCACCATCAAATTAATAAAGCTCCTTTTATTTTTCTTCTTCTCTTTATTTTTAATTAAGTTGTCAGAATCAAAAATCCCTCGTTTATTCTGATGATTTTAAAAAAATAATTTTATTTGATTTGACACAGAATTTAAAAAAAAATTAAATCTTGTGATCCTAAATTTATAATCTTTTTAAAAAATAAAGAAAATCCAAAGTTCATATAAATTTGTAATCTTTTTAGAATTTATTTAATTAAACTGAGTACATAATAATTAAATTGGAAAGATAATGCATATTTAAATTTCTTCTTATTCAATTTTGTAAATTTTTAGTACTCTACTCCCCGAATTTAAATGTCATAATTTTCTTTTTGCTCTGTCCCACAAAAAGTGCATTATTCTATCTTTAATAAGTTTATTAATTTCAATATTTTACATAATAAATTTAAAATAATAAAATTAAAAAATGATTCACAAATTTAAAAATTTTAATAAATTATAAGTAAATTAGGACAAAGGGAATAGTTGTTTGTCTCAAAACCCTCGACATTAATTTGGATTTTCATGTGGATTTTTATTTTATTTTATTTTATTTTAGTTGTACTCAAGAAACTTTCAATTATTTGTTTTTGCTGATTTTTATGTTCAGACAAA
The DNA here is from genome assembly GCA_025642045.1 of Solanum sejunctum. Taxonomy (NCBI): domain Eukaryota; kingdom Viridiplantae; phylum Streptophyta; class Magnoliopsida; order Solanales; family Solanaceae; genus Solanum; species Solanum sejunctum. Next base: position 19,419,182 of record JAOTQJ010000091.1, read on the forward strand.
TAAACCAATATTAAACTCCAATACTGCAGTTAGCTAGGTGTTTGTTTCTTGTCTCATAAAAATAAAATAGAGACAAATTTAGTTGCTTATATTTTTCTCTTTATTTATTATTTAATTATTTGCAAAATGTGGATAAATTGATTTGCAATTTCTAGCTAATTCATCACTAAATAATTCATAATTAAATAAATTTTTATATAATTCATTGCTAATTCATAGCTAAATAAGATTAGTATGAAATTTTTACTGTGATAATAGGAGCCAGGAAAAATTAACAATAATAAACTTCCAACCTTGAATTCACATTGTCTTAAGTAAACTAAGAGTCTGTTTGGAAAGCTATCTGATAAGTAAAATTGATATACTATATTAAAAGCGTGAAGATCCTTAGAAAGTTATAGTTTCTGAAAGTTGATATGACTTTTTATCAGATGTTATGTTTAAATTTTTTTCGATTGTTTTTATTAAAACCAACTAATTAAATATTTGGCGTAGATAAAAAATGTTCAATTTTGACAAATTTAAGGACCAAAATTGCCCATGAATATAGTTAAGGGTTCATTTAAAATGTACTAACCACTGAACTTAACAGTCCATTTTTGTAATTTTTCCACATATACATGGAAGTACTTTATTATAAAACCTGTTTTTTTTTATCTTGCATTCCAAACTTCACTAAAAAGAATATCTAGTACGCTAAACTTTCGCTGCGATCATAAAAATTTATAGAACATCATTTTACCTTGTATTTGTTCAAGAAATTGTAGTGTATTAACAGTTCAAATTTATGACCTTACCATCAGTCATCACATGAGAACAATTTTATTAATTACTTCGTGTCTCTTCTTCAGTGTTTGAAACTCACTACACTGTATCATTAGTTCAAATTTGTGACTTTACCATCAGTCATCATATAATAATAATTTTATTAATTATTTCCTGTCTCTTCTTCAGTGTTTGAAACTCACTGCGCTGTATCATTAGTTCAAACTTGTGATCTTACCATTAATCATCACGTGATAACAATTTTATTAATTACTTCGTGTCTCTTCTTCAGTGTTTGAAACTCACTGTGCTGTATTATTAGTTCAAACTTGTGACCTTACCATCAGTCATCACATGATAACAATTTTATTAATTACTTCATGTCTCTTCTTCAGTGTTTGAAACTCACTACGCTGGATTAATTCAAATTAAAATCCAAAAATTGCAAAGGAAAATCATTTTCAATTAAAAGTATTTTTCATCCTTGAAACTCGAACTAACTGAAAATAGAAGTATTTCTTATCAATGAATTTAATTTCAAAATTCAATACTTTGAGTTTATAAGAATAATAAAGAGATCTAATTTCTTCTAATTTACTTTCTTTATCCCAATTTATATGATTTAATTTTTCTTTTTAGCTAGTTTAGAACGAATGACACATTTATATATTTAGCATCAATTTCACTTTAAAATAGTTATTTTATCTTTACTAAAATGATTTATAATCACACAAATACTTACGGCATACTTTCAATATCCAGTTTTACTTGTCCACTATTTCAAAGATACATTTTAACTTTTACTTATTTTTTATATATTAAGAAAAGATAAATTTGTTTTTCCATGTTTTACTATTACCATTAGTTACTTATTCCTCAAATTATTTTTCAAGACATAATACTAAATATCCATTAATAAAGATAACGTGATAAATTAATCATATCAATTATTATTTTTTTAAATAAATGTATCAAGTCCATATATAATAAACTAAAATAGACAGATAAAATGTATATTAGACCATAAGTTTTTTTTTTAAAAAAAAAAATTCTTTTGAAGTTTAATATCAGTATAACTACAATACATAAATTGAGGGGAAGACGATGGAGCATATACTTCGTCTGCCTTATTTTATGTGACTTCCTTTTTTATAGTCCGTCTTAGAAAGAATGTCACCTTACTAGCATTACAAAATATTCACCCTTTAAAATTTTCCTTTACCCCTAATGAAATAACTTTCAACTATAAAAATATCTATGAATAATTTTAGATCACAAATTTTATTTTTTTTTTTAAAATATAATGTCCAGTTAAATAGTAACAAATGAGACGAAGGGAAGATAATTTGAAGGTGTGATTTTTTTTTAATTTTCCACTCGATATTCGATATTCATATTGAAATTCAACTAAATTCGAATTCACGCCAAAAAATCTCATATTAAAAATAAAATATTTTCTAATAAAGATGACTTCATATCTAAGAGGACTCGAATCTGAGGTTTGGAAGGTTAATTGAGTTGACATATGACATGAGAAGAGGAGAAGGTATTATAATGTGTTGTAGGGTGGGTGGGTGAGGAAAATAGGAAGGTAATAAATGCAAGGGGACACATCTTTTTACAGAAAAGATGGAAGAGAGAGAAAGAGTTTGTGTATATGTGTATCATTTTGTAATCAATTGCTTTATGATTGAAAGTCCAAAATATAATGTCAAAGTAAAAATATTACTCCTCATACTATACTCCCTTTAGTCATTCACTGACTTGATACATCACTAATATACACAAAGGGGGGAAGCTAAGTAAAAGAAAGAGCAAAAGTGATTGTAACTTTCTCCATAGTATAGCTCTCTTCATCTTTTTCTTTTCTTGCCATCTTTTATATATTAAAAAAAAGAAAATTCTATTTAAAAAAGAATAATTTTGTTTAACTTGACATAAAATTTAAAAAAATAAAGAAGATTTTTTGATTTTGTATTTATTAAATTAAAGTTATGTCAATTATATTAAAATACACTTTAATCTTGTGGTCTTTTAAACATGTCATGTGAAAAGTTAAAATAAAATTATTGTCAAAAAAGAAAAGAGATCATTCTTTTTTGAAATAGACGAAAATAGAAATAGATAACTATTCTTGAAATGCAGGAATTATTAGATATCTGACGCAACTAATAGTAAATTAGTTAGCTAATTATATTTAGGCATGCAAGTTTATGTTAATATTTGGATATTATTAATATATAGTGAATTTTGTTAGGGAAAATAGAATATGATGGTGGTAGATTACATGGAGTTCTTTTTGAAGATTGCAATGGTGGTTTTTGTTAATCATATAAGGACCAGAGTTAAATTTAACATTTTTTTAAAAAGAAATTTGTTAGCATAGATCAAAATGAACACTCTTTGATATACACTAAAAATTATTTCAATTAATTAGAATATATTACAACAACAACAATAACAACATATCCAGTAAATCTCACAAGTGGAGTCTAGGGAAGGTAAAATGTACACAGACCTTACCACTACCTCATAGAGGTAGAGAGACTATTTTCAGGGAACCCTTATCTCAAAATTCATAAGCACAAAGAACTAGATATGACAAAAAAGAAAAGAAAAGGGAACAGAAAGAGCGACTAATAATGAATAACACATGACAATATATAAATATGATAGAACTAACACATAATACGACAGATAATGAGAACACATGATAAAAAATACATTTTCCACCTAATCTTATTACATGACAAAAATATATTAAGAATCAAAATAAACGACTAGCTATATATTAAAAAACCATTTGATTGACTTTTCCCTGTTACATCTTCCTTGGATGAAGAAACTAAAAAAGGTAATAAAAAAGGCTGTCCTAATTAAAGTATCTTTTTAATTTTTGACTTTACTTTTTGTTAGTCATGATGGCTCTATGATGAGAGAATAGAATTGTGGTTTCTTTGTAGTTGCATTTATTGACATCTAGTGCCTTCCCTCATCCCTCAACATCTAACATGGTCCCCCTTCCATTCATAGACCTAGGGGAACATGAAAAGGATTAAAAAAAGAAGTGACCAAATATGTATACATGACCTTTTTTTTTTAGTTTTCAAAATAGTGTCTGATATTCATATTGGAGTTTTACTATATTTGAATTTGTACTGCGTAGGGTTTCATTTGGATGGATACATTTCCTATCAAAAATTTTTTCATTACCAGGACTCGAACTTGAGACTTTTGGTTACGGGAGGAGCAACTCCATCCGCTGCACCAAATTCTTTAATCGTATGTGTACATGACCATATTTTATGTTATGTGGTGATGTGTGATTAGAAATTCAACTTAAAATATAATTTTTAAAACTTATGATTTAAAATGTCTAAATATTTTCATGTGACCAATAACTAAAGGTATCAAAACAAGAATGTGGAG
>JAOTQJ010000091.1:19429423-19444924 GCA_025642045.1 Solanum sejunctum
TACACCTTCCAAGGTGGCTGAACTTTGACTACCAACACATTTTTCAGCAAGCAGGTAGTTCATCAGATAACTTCAGACCGACCAATACTAGATTCCAAAAGAAGATACTTGTCCTTTCACCGCCTTTTGAGGCCATATCAAATCTCATATTGAATTGGAGATTCCACATTGTTAATCACTCACTAAAAACAGGTTTTAAAATAGAAAACTAAATGCAGTTTGCTCATAAAACCAGACAAACAGTTCTCCCTCAAAACCCCCATTAATCAGAACTTACTTTTTTGAGCAATTGAGACATTGAACTAATACTTGATGGAAAAAGAAAAAATCTTGACCAAAATTGCTTTGACAATGAAATAAAATCCTAGCACATGGAATGTGATTTCATTAATGATGGAAGTAGTAGACTTCTTGGTGAATTCTCCACCTTAACAAAGGAGAGCAGGGTTTGTATTAAGTTCAATTGAATCTCTCTAATTCATAAGGACCATCAGGGCAGTCAAAAGAGAGAGCGCAGAAAAGAGTAAGAATTCTGTCCTCTATTCTAAATGGGGGTATTATAGACTATGTATATATGTCTATCACACCCTTCGTAAAAAATAGCATTTCGCTGTTCCAAATTTCAATTTGGTTCTCCCTCAAACTAATTATGCATATGTTCCCAATACATTAAAGATTTTTTTCCAGCAAGAACTAAAATATTTTGATGGAGGGAAATTCATCTACCTTTCCGGGATGCCAACATTGAAAAAAACTTAAGTAATAGCAGCTAAAAAACTTAAGTAATAGCAGCTCCTCTTTATTCATTTCATTAAGGTGCATACTGTACATCCATGACATAAGTTTCTCTTTTTGATTTATGTTCATGCATGACATAATAAATTTGAATCTTTGACTTTTATCCACAAATATTAAGATAATCTAAAACGGAAAAAGACATAAGTTACATCCCGTAGTTGTCCAAGAAAGTCATTTACACACTGATACTTTAGGGGTGACCTATTATCTCCTTGTTCTTATTTTAGGTGGTACTAACACCACGACAATTGCCACATGGCAAAGGCAGTGGGTTTACCTTCAGTAGGGTGTGTGAAGAGCCTATGGAACATGTTAAAAGAATTGTCTTGCCACATGTCAACAACTGATTACCTTATTTTTCTTTCCCCTTAAATATGAAAGTCATATTTAACTAGGGAATTTGAGGTAATTTTATATCTTTCTTCTACACCATAATCACACATTTCTTTAAATGGTTTGGTGCTTCTTGGGCATTGTCAAAGTCCATGAAGGAGTAGACGTTCAATGGAAAGAGAGAAGCCAGATGTTCAATGTAGATTCATACTATACATTTGATTTTGTTTACCTATTACATAGCCATTTTTTAATTTCTCCTAAATATCCTTACCAATCTCATCTGTAATGGGAAATTTTCCATCTTTTACCCCAAATATTAGAAACAACCAATCCTTCCTTGTCACCCCCACCCCCCCGGGTCTTCATCTTTCCCTTTAGAAGTACCTCCAGATCCAATGAAGCTCTGGTCATGTCTTCAACAAGTAATTTCGGGCCAAGGATTCCCACACTTTTAGACATATATTTCCAGAAGGTAGAAATTGTAGTAGCTTGAAAAACCAATTCTTGATTTTTAGTTTTTAGGGTACAACCCACTAATTGAACATGATCAAATGGTATTCTATAATACACTATACCCAAAGGCTCACGAATGACTTTCCAAGTTCTCTGAGCAACATATCCTTATCCAAGATGTTCAATAGTTTTACCTAAACTGTATCATTTTGTATTCTAAAGAGAAACTATTGAAAGCCATAGCCATCAGTTTATCATTGCTTCCCCATTCTCTCATTTTCTCTGTTTCCTCCCAAACAAAGACCGCAATTGAAGTAACTCGGAAAATTTAAGGAATAGAGAATGCAATTGAAGCAAGCTGGGTTGAGTTTTTTGTAGTAGTGGACGCTAGCTTTAATGTTATTGCTTAGTTGCAATTGGGAAAAAGGAATTTACTAGAACTCTTTCAGAACACCATTGTCAACATATCAATGACATTTAATAAACTTATCAACCGCCAAAAAATAAATAATCAAGTTTAGGCTAAGCGCCATCTCTTATTGAAATCTGTTAAGTAAATACATGTTTGTGATGGGAAACGAAAAATCATTGTAAACCAACCCTTGGTAGTGCTTAGTCTTTCACAAACCTATTTGTATGAACCAAAGAACCATCTCTAGATTGTCCTATTCATTTATCTGTTTACATATGTGTGCTCAAGTCACTGACATTCCAGCTTCACCACATTAATGGAGACAAATAACAGCATCGCACCCTATTGCAACCAATGAAGAGTAACAATGTCTCTTTAATTAAAAATAATCACGTCTCCTTTTCACTGCCATCTCCTTTAATTGTTATAAGGTCTACGTGGATTTCCTTGGTAGCTAAGTCGATATTCAAAATCCAGCATTATGTGTAAGCTTTTCAGTTAGTGAAGAACTTTCTTCAGTTGAGTAGTGTTTTATCCCTTATTTCTTTGTGGTGCAAGATTCCTTCATCCATAGAAGGCTGGTTGTTATGAAAATCTTGTAGGTTCTTTACTTTTTTTTGCATACTTCCTGTATGCAAGCATGCTTTTTAGATTAATAAAAATTATTACTTTATCCAAAAAAAAAATGTAAGCTTTTCATTAAACTTGCATTTCATCAAATAAAAAACACAGTTTTCGCATCTGCTTCTTCTTCTATTGATGTAACCCCTAAATATTAGTACAGCTAGAATTCAAAGCCCAGCTCTCTAGTGATTACTCTTTTCGGTTTGTGTGTATCGCAAACACAAATTAATAATTTTTAATAAATTCCAATCAAGTTTTTCTACTAATTCTAGAAAAGCTACTAATGACATATAACATAACATCATACTACACAAGCATAAAAAAGGAAATATATAAACCAGATAACACATTCAAGCATGAATAAGGTCAAAATCAATCGATCAGCTTTGCCTGAATCCAAAGCAAGTCAAAATAACCTGTATAAATGGATATAAGCAACTAAAACAATACCTAGTTCTTCTTTTTCGCAATTCAGGAGGCTTCTCAAACAGCTCCCTAACACCAGGCAACTTCTTCGCAGCACCAAAATACCTATACCCAGGACCACGTCCACCCGGATTCGGCACATCAACAATATTTCCATCCAAATCTGTCATCTTCGCTGAATGTTTCGTATAATTCGGCCCGCCAAGTTCAACTATCCTCCTCTCCCAATGAACTTTTTCCCTAATTAACTTATTAATCTCATCATTCAGGTCTCTCAATCGGTGTTCCCCGAGTCCTTCGTTTTGAATCTCAGCTACTTTTCGACCAATTTCTCGCATGATTTGCTGCCTCCATTTGTCTGCTTCAGCTAAATCACGGCACTCAGAGGCTAAATAAGGACGTCGTTCTTTCGGTTTCTTCTTTTCTTCCTCTTTCATTGCTATGAATCTGTTCAACATAGATTGAGCTTTCTCTTCGTTACGCGCCATGGCTGGTTCTCTGAAATTGAGAAGATGTTAAACCCTAGAGAAGATGAAGAAGATGTTTCAGTTTAGAATTGGGGAAAAATCTTAAGAAAGGAAGACCTAAAAGAGAAGCAAAAGGCTCTGTTCAAATTGATAGTATGTATATCGAAACGGCGCCGTTGCATTTTTAAATAAATTAATTTGTATTTAATTTAATTTAATAATTATATATCTTTAAAAGTTAATAACGAAATCGATATATCATATTCTTTTTATAGTTATGTATACATAATACATTATATTTTATAAATAATTTTGAATTTCATATGTATATTTTTATTAAAATTTGTTTAAGAAACCAAAGAGACTTTTTAAAAAATTTATTTCAAGTCATCATCATTTAGAAGAAATCAAAAAGATCAAAGACAAAATGAGCACCAAATTATCAAAGTATGAAACCAAATTCTTATTCTTTTGAATAGCCTACCAAAGACACCCTAATGTCTAATATTATCATTATCGTTATCATTAATAATTAGTAAAATAATTTTAATATTATTAAAGGATATTTTTATAAATATTACTTTCTCACAAACTGAATATTATTAAGAATAGTTTTGTAAATATCACTTTCTCTTCTTATTAAATAGTCGTTATCTCTCTTCTTATTTAATAGTCGTTGCATGTGTTTCTACACATAACACATGTCTCTATGTATGTATTATGTACGCTTTCACTTATAGTGAGCAATAATATATAAAAGAAAATCAAAAGCACTAATAAATTTTATTATACGTGATTCAATTTCGCGAATGATCAAAAAATTGAGATTCTCTTACTAATGAGCATTGAATCAAAAAATTAAAATTCTAACAATTCATATGTAACAAAACAAATATATTCTGCATAACGTTTTGATGAAAGAGAGTTCAATTAAAACTCTGTTAAATTAGAGGCTCTGCTATCTGATTCCCTACTTTGTTTGTGTTAAACTTTGTTAAATATACTTCTTTATTTTGCCCCAATAATCATGCACAATATCTCCAACAATACTTAATGAATATTAAATTAAGAGTAATTATAACAAAAATATCATTCAACATTTAGCTATGTATAAATTATATGAGATCATAATACTATATAAAAAGACTTCTAGTCCCTCTGCTTATGGGTTTTGAGCTGAGGGTTTTAGAAAACAGTCTCTCTACTTCTATGAGATAGCGGTAAGGTCTGCGTACAATTTACCCTCCACAGACCCCACTTATGGGATATCACTGGGTATGTTGTTGTTGTTGTTGTTGTTAATACTATATAAAAAGACTATAGTACGTTATTGTTGGTGCTAAATTCTTGAGTGTGAATCTGAGAAAGTAATTTGAACATCAAACTTGAAGACCTAGGATCCCAATATAATCCAATTTCATCGCTTATGTTCAATCCGCGATCATTGAACAATCTCATGCACGATAAAGAATAGTTATGATCATTGTACAACTTTCTAAAGCAAACACTTCCACCTTCATACTTCTTAGGGTCATTCTCGTCAGTTATATCCCACATGTCAATACACACCTCACGCCCATTCGTCAAGTTTTTAGCTAAGTCCAACTCCCAATATCGAAAAATGTACTCAAACATTTCGAGAAAAGGAATCACCAATTCTCCCGAAACGACGTCGTAATGAGTAATTTTCTTCTTGATCTTCCATGGATCTTCTAGATCGACTATCGAAGCAGGATATATGTCTCTTATCTCCACTAGTTCTCGGGTCACTACCCATGGTGTGTTGTTAACTTGGCAAACTTCTTCTTCAGCTTTTGATGGGATGAATTTGTAGAAAAATACCTTCTTCGTGCTAGTCAAAGACTTTTGATCATCCATCGAAGAAATTACACGAAAGATACAATTCACCAAAAATTAATCTAGAAATAGGTAGCAACATGTCTATTTATAATGGTGCAAGACCTACTTTGAGTAGAAATTGGAAAACTTATTTCCAAATCCTAAATAAATTAGGATTTAATTTCTTTTCCAACTATGAGTGGGAGAGAGAAAATTATTATTATTTTTGTTAATTGATTTTTTGAAAAATTAATTTACGTGGTCCGTGGTCTTTATTTGAACTATTTAAAACGGACACGTTCTCCAATTTGATGAGAAATTTGATCTAAATAATATTTGTGTTTTTTTAAAAAAAATATTATTTAAGCCAAAATAAAAAATTTATGCATCAATTTGAAGTTTTTGTATCGTAACATGAACCACTTTGAAGTATTGTTTCCTTTTATGTCAATTTATATAATTTTTTGGTTAATTTAAAAAAGAATAACTATTATAAATTAGAATATAGGGACTATTGAAGACAAACCTTCTATCTCAACTATTATTGAGAATAGTCGAAACGATTAAACAATAAATGTATGTTCTCTCTAATATTTTAAACTTTTAAATGAGATAGTCACATACTTCAACATGATATTAGAGTAGATTGAATTTCATCGTCACCAAATCAAAAAATAAATTTTCACATGTTTGACCAATTAAAAAAAATCAAACTCACACGTGAGGGAGCGTGATCACACACTCTGCATATGCTCTATCTTCTTTTGATTGTACTTTAAGAAAATAAACTCAATAAGTTTTTGTTGAAAAAATACTACTTTTTTTTTAATTTTGATTTATTTATCAAACTCATTAAGACGGAGGTGATATAAATCGCAGTAACTACCAGTGGCGGATTTGCTCTCGTAATCGATCGTTCATATGTCCATTTTGTTCTGGTGAGCAAAGTCTTAGGATTTTCTTTAAGGGGATTTAAAATTTTAAGAAGTAGACATACGAACTAATTGAAGGAGTTCGACATCTATACAAAAAATTTTACTATATAATAATAGTATAATTTTTCACCGAAGGAGGTTCCCCTTAGTACTATCTGACTCCGCCACTGGCTACTACTTGCAAAGAAAAAAAACCTTGTTCAGGAATTTGTTTCCCTTGGAGTCTTGCATTCTGAGAATCGATGATTGTTCTGTCCTTGAACTAATTGTGTTAGAAGTAGACACAGAGTTAAAAAAATTGAGAATATTATATTTTCCGCTCGAAAGACACAGCGAATATTTTTAAAAGGTTCCCCAATCTTAATACATAATACAACCACTGACCAACTCCACAAAACATTAAATAACTCGGGTCAGCCATCGAGCCAAAAAAGTAATAAGTTCAACTGAAGACACAAAATCCAAGTACATATGCCTCCTGACTGCTGCTAGATATATACTGCACACATAATAAAAATGGCCCTGGTTTACTTTCATCACAAAATGGGATACAAACTTGAAACCCTGCTTTTCGAAACAATTAAAAACAGAGCTAGCAAGAATTGAGAAAAAGTAAAATAATGGAACTGTCATCAGTTTATGATCTGTTCCTGTTAGTACAGAGTAGAATCTGTTGGGGAAGCAACGCAAAATATAAATGGAAGTGCAATAAAATCTTTTCTCCTAAATAAATAAGATCAATAACAAAGCACAATAAACTTCAAAAAACAGCAGCAGCAAATCAGTTTAAATCAGCAAAAATAAAGTAGTGAACACGCAATTTACGTGAAAACCTCAAATCAGGGAGAAAATTACGGGACCGTTCAACAACAGTCCGAAAACTTCCACTAATCACCAAGAACCAAGTGGGTACAACAAGTTCTCATCTCTAGTAAACACTAGAGACAAATACAATCATAAAGGAACATCCTTGGCGAAACAACAATCAATAATTTCACCAAAAATACAGTAAAAGGACCTAAAAATGCAAGTCTGAAAACACAGCAATAAAATGACCTTCCGGGCACCAAAATGAGAAAATGATAAGTAATTTAAAGAGAAAAGTGTCACGAACAACATACTAAAATTTGAGGACGATCAGACTCCGTTTGACCTTCGATCCGAAAGGAAAACTAGGTTGCCAGCACAGTAACGAAAAATGTTTGCAGCATTCTATTTTTTGATTTTCTGCTAACTAATAATCTGATTTTGCTGCTAAATATATATATATATCTACAACTGCTGCTAGTAAAAATGGGCAAAGACAAAATGAAATAAATTTGTACTTAAAGAGTAGTCCAATTAAAGAGCTCAAATTAATTGGACAATCCCTCCATGTAGGAGGGATATTTTCTTACAGAATCATATAATCGATCTCAACTTTTTTAAACCTGAAGCGTAGTTATTGTGGCAGTTATGATTCAGCCTCAACAATTAACGAATATTATGCATGGGGCAATATTCCAACAGTGAATTTGGCGAGTAAACTTCAGTTAGTTACAAGTACAGGAAGGGGATTACGCGGACTAAATTAGAAACTTTAAGAAACATCATAGTGCAAATATTCCAATTTCATAATCAAATCTTCAACTATTATAGAGAGAGTAATACTAAACAAAAGACTACATTATGTTGTTTTTGGTCCTAAATTCTCGGACCTTTCACTAAGAGTCAACTCGAGAAAGTAATTTGAACATCAAACTTGAAGATCTAGGATCCCAATATAGCTCAATTTCATCGCCATCGGCTAGTCTGCAATTGTTGAACAACTCAATGTATGAAAGAGAAAAATCATCATTGTACAGCTTCCTTAAGCAAACACTTTCACCTTCATACTTCTTAACGACATTCTCCTCTGTTACATCCTACACATTAACATGCACCCTGCACCCGTTCTCCAAACTTTTTGCCATGTCCAATGTCCAGTATCAAAAGATGTACTCAAACGTCTCGAAAAATGGAATCACTAGCTTTCCTACAAAGACCTCATCATGGGTAATCTTTTTCTTGATCTGCCACAAATCTTCCAAATTGATTATTGAGGGAGGGTATAAGTTCCTTATATCTATTAGTTCTCGAGTCACCACACAAGGAGTGTTGTTAACTTTGCAAGCCTCTTCTTCTTCTTTTGATAGAAAGAATTTGTAAAAGAATGACTTCTTTAGGCTAAGGAAAGGCTTTTCATCAGCCATCGAAGAAACTATTAAACGACACAATTCCCAAAAAAAACATTACAAGAGAGGTTGTAGTATTTGTATTTATATTAGTAAAATCTAAGTAAAATAGGTTTTATTTCTATTCCTACTTTGAGATGGAAACAGAGAAAATTATTACTTCTGATATTAAATTGACGGTCCAAATAATATTCAACTTTTTTATTATCCTTTTTTAAAAATTTCTTTTATCAAATTAAACTGCATATTTATGTTTATGCCCATCTCAAAATGACGTATAAAGTATTAAAATAACTAAAACTGCAATGACTTGTTCTTCTTTCTCTAGGCCAAAAATTGAGATTTACCATCTTGTCAGGCAAATTTTCTTCAAACCCAAGGGCCCAAACGCGGACATCTAATATTGGAAGATAGTCCTCCCGAGGAGAAAGAAAAGGCCCCTACAAGTCGTAGTTATGAAACACTTTGACTGAAAGCTTGTGTCTTGTCATGATTTTTCCCACAAAATACATTGTTTTCCTATCTTCTCATTCTGGGCAATATATGTTGGTGCGTCTCACAAAATTATACTTCTAATTTCTTAAATTTCTTTTAAGCAATAAATTTTATATGTTATAGAGAACACTCGATATTACAAGTTTTGTTTTATTTTTAATTGTAATTTTTCCGTTTTTCTCAGCACAGGCAAGAAATAATTCTAGAAAGTTATTGATTTGGACAAAAGCCTACTCAACATTCTTGCGGTAAAAAAACCTTCAAATAGATACTATTTCCTCACTTCATAGTTTTTTTATTCAAATGATTCATTGGTGTGAGAAAGAATATGTATTATTTCGCTATTTTTTTTACAGCAGTTATAGCTTAACTTTGCTTCTCCATCATACTACATATATTCCACTTTAATCTTGTAAGTTTTATATCTATTTTAAAAAAATTTATACTGTAGAGATAAACGTCACACTATGATTGCATTTAACGCCAAATATATATGCCAAAAATTTCTTAATTAATTGAGGTCTACCGATTTAAATGTAAAATTATTGTTATACCTTCAACTACAAGTATTTAGAAATTGTTTTTACGGAGTGGCTTGTAGATTTCAGCTTAAAAAATTATATTTAATTCATAAGCACAAAAAGGGTGAAAACATCAATCATCCTATTTTTTTCATCAATTTTGTATCACAAATGTTTCAGGATTGTTATTTTTTTCCATCATATAAGTTTATAATTGATCATGAAATATATTCATCAATCCTTGATAACATGATTTCGTCACTATAAGTTTTAACATCTTTTTGTAAGTAAAAAAACATCAGCACTCTCAAAATTTGATAAGCGGTTGTCATATGATTATATTTATACAGTAAATTGATATTCTCATTTTAATTTCATAGATGAAAGGAGTCATAGTTTTAAATCTGACAAAATTGTCCTTTCAACTTTAGGTCATAACATATTTTCTACACAAGATTGAGTTTTATAATAGCAATAAATATTGGTTGAACAGAATTCACGCATCATTAGTTTATCTTGCATCTCTCCCATCAAAATTTAGCCATTACTAGCTTGCTCAAAAATTAATCATGTTATTAAACAAAAAAGTACTTGTTAGTAGGGAATACACGTGCAACACACATGTACAAAGACTAGTATCACAAGTACATGAAGGGAATCACGCAGATTAAATTGGGAACTTCAAGAATGATTATACTCCATAGTGCAAATATTCCAATTTCATAATCAAATCTTCAGCTATTACAATTATATGAAAGATTAATACTAAATAAACGACTATAATATTATGTTGTTTTTGGTCTTAATGTCTAGGAACTTTCACAAAGTGTGGACCTGAGAAAGTAATTTAAACATTAAACATGATGATCTAAAATCCCAATAAAGCCCAATTTCATGACCAATGAGTAATTTGCGATTGTTGAACAACTCAATGCATGAAAGAGAATAGTCATCATTGTACAACTTCCTTAAGCAAACACTTCCACCATGATATTTCCTAGGGTCATTCTCATCAGTTACATCCCACAAGTCAATAAATAGCCCATACCCATTTTCCACCAAATCTTTTGCCATGTCCAAAGTCCAGTATCGAAGAATGTACTCAAACATCTCAAAAAATGGAATCACCAACGTTCCTCGAATAATCTCTTCACGGAGAATCTTTTTCTTGATCTGCCACGGGTTTTCCAGATCGATTTTTGGGGGAGGGTATAAGTCTCTTATCTCTATTAGTTTTCGAGTCACTACCCATGGAGTGTTGTTAAGTTTGCAAGCTTCTTCTTCTTCTTTTGATGGAAAGAAATTGTAGAAGAATGTTTTTTTCAAGCTAAGCAAAGGCTTTTGATGAGACATTGAAGAGACTGTGGATACAATTCACAAGAAAATAATACACTGAAAAAAAGGTAGGCACTACACATCTATTTATAACAATATAAACAATTAGGTTTTGACATCTAATCTAACTTTGAGTAAGACTGAAAAAAAAAGGGAGGCACTAAATAAAGAAAAAAAATTAATGTCATGATCTGGATTAACATTTGACCATAAATTTTGAAAATTTTTCTTCAACTATTTATTTGACCATAAATTTTGAATCAAATTTAGAAAATTTATCTTTAAGAAAATTTCAAACATTTTAAATCACATCTTCAAAAAAACAAAAGTTTTCAAGTTCAAAATATGTTGTCAAAAAGGAAACTAAAAACTAATGTATATGTAGAATATACCAAAATATTCATTGATCTTGTCAAGTCAAAATTTTAAATTAATATTGCCAATTTTTTTTCTATTAATATTGACTAAAATAGAAAATAAGGCAAATATATTAAAATGAATAGACTATTTATTTAAGTAAAAATTGAAAATGTGTGCATAGCTTTGTAGTATTCCTAGAACAAACATATAATTTTTTTTTGAAGAATAATTATTCTTTGTCTCATGACACTCTTTCTTTTTTAGTCTTTCTAAAAAAATGTTACCTTACTAGAATTTTAAAAGAAATATTTCTTTTTAATTTTTTTTATATCCTTAATAAAATGATTTTCAACTGTACAAATATCTACGGATGATTTAGGTGACAAGTTTAAAAAGTTTTTCTTTTTATCTTTGACACTGTGTCAAATCAAAAGATGACACATAAAATGGGACGAGGGTGCTAGTAATAAAGAACCATCATAGATTGGTAGGGTTTTAAGCGTTTACATAATTTTTCAATTAGAAAAAACACACATACACACAAAAAATGTCCATATACTTAGAGCAATAGGGGCATAAAGATCCTTTAAATTATGATCAGCGATACACCTTAACTTAACTAGGATCCTATTACCCACCCCATTAGCTTTAACTCGCACAAGGTGATAGATACATCATTTAGAGATTAATTTTCTGGCCCTAAGGTAGGAAATAAACTTAGCTTTAGGCATCGCAGAACTACCTTTCCACTCTATAATAGGCTCATTCGAAAATTGAAATTTGACCGTTCGGGTTCTACAATTGACAGAGACATAACAGGCATGAAGTCAGTCCATGCCAAAAATCACATTAAAGTCAATCATCTCGAAATCAACTAAGTCTGCCAAAGTATCTCTATGATAGATAGACATCATGCAATCTCTATATACCCTTTCAGCTAGAATGGATCACCAACGGGAGTATAAACACTAAAGGGATCAAGAAGGCATTTAGGAAGGATCTTACGAGCCACGCATCGAGTTACAAATGATAAAGTGACACCTGGGCTAAGCAAAGCATACACATCATGTGAAAAGGCTCAAAGCATACCCATGACAACATCTGGTGCAACTTCCTGATCCTATCGATTGCCCATTGCATATAGACGGTTTGTACCCCACCCGTATTACTAGTGGCACTAATTTGATTATCACTGGCTGGTGGTACGGTCGAAGACTGATCTTTATTACCTCGATCGCCCCGCCCTCTCATTGGGCACTGATTCTGGAAGTGACCAGTCTGTCTGCACCTATAACAAGTGTTTGTGCTTTCACGACACTTACCTAGGTAGAGTCTACTATACTTGTGACATGGTGGTTTTTCTCTCGAACCTTGAGTCACACTAGATTGGGATTGAGAACTCTGAGCTCTAAATTTCTGATGGCCTGAGACTTTTGAACATGCCTGTTACCCGGAGCTGGTGCACTTGTTGAGGATGGTGCATAATTTGAAGATCTCTTCTAAAATTAGGACCTGTCCCCCTTATTTTGCTTATGCTGGCTAAGCTCATGCCCTACTGTCTTTGCCTTCTTGCTTAAGTGATCCTTCCTATACCTCTTCTTATCCTCCTCAAGTTGTTATGCATATATCATAAGCCTACAGATGTCCATGCCTGATATCAGTAATATTGCTTTGCACTCCTTGTTCACATGTTTGCCCAAGTTGGATATGAACTTTCTCATTCTAGATCTCATGTTAGGGACCAACTTTGGAGCATACCTAGATAGTTGTATGAACTTAAGGCTATACTCTATAATAGTCATCCCCTACTACTTCAAGTTAACAAACTTCTCTAACCTTCATTTCCCTGAACCTCAATAGTAAAACATTGGGCAGCCTTGAAGCGAATATTATCTTATTTGAAAGCAGTTCCTGGTCTTGGCATATTGTATAATGATCATAGAAATATTCATATTGAGTGTTTTGTAGATACTAGCTGGGCAGGATCATGAATTGATAGAAGATCTATAATTGTACCTATTGTTTCTTGTTGGTAGAAATCTTGTGTCTTGGAGTAGTAAGAAACAAAATATTGTATCTCGATCTAAGTGCAGAATTTGAGTATAGAGCAATGGCTAAATCCACATGTGAAATACTATGGTTAATTACATCACCTTTTAACTGTGGTTAGATTAAAACCTTTCTCTGCAAAACTTTGGGTGATAATCAAGCTACTCCACACAGAGCCTCAAATCCAATGTATGATGAACCGACAAAGCATATTGAGATTAACTGTCACATTATTTGTGAAGAGGTTCAAGAGAACATGATCTCTACTAGTTATGTGAAGACTTGAGACCAATCGGGTGATATATTTACGAAGCCTTTCAATGGAACTCGAGTGGAATAATATTGATACCAGTGGCGCACGATTAACATCTATGTTCCAACTTGAGGGGGAGTGTTACTGAACCTAGACAGACACATCATCATAGATGGAAGATATTTAGGGATTTTCTTATTTTGTTTCCTCAGATAGATTTGCTTCTAATTTGTTTCCTTAGATAGACGTGCTTGTACGCATGTAAATAACTCATCTTCTTGGAATGGTATGAGTAGGAAGATTGTTCCATTATTTCTATATTTTACATAAATCAAGCACTAAATGGCTTATAATATGAGTAGACTACTTAAAATGTCAGTTCTATTCTAATGTTCTTAAAAGAATCTCTTGATTTATATTAAGAGCTTCCAGAAATACAACATGCCTGATGGATTATGATGCTGCTGATATTTTGAAAGGAATCCAACCAAAAAGGAACAGGCTTAATGATAATCGTCTGTTTTCAGTGTTGAGCTTTTGTAGAATAACCGTGTCATATGGTTTCACAGCCAATTTTTGGATGTCTGATAGCACTAACTGCAATCTTTTTCAAGGTTCTTGGCAAGTACTGTATGAATATTGTGCTCTAGTTATTTGCTAGAATTTTCAGTGCCAGCCAAAGGCGAATTCAGGATTTTAAGTTGTTGGTTCCTATTATGATCTCAAATTTCTGAAAGATTTAGGATTTAAAGTTTATTGCTTCCTATTATGATCTCAATTAATATAGTTCCTAGTTAGTAAGTTTCGTGATTGTGATACTTCAATTGATGCAGAAAAATGGAAACAAAGACATGAATACAATGTACTAACAAACTAACAACCCAACCCACTAATAATAATAATATTGTCAATTTTAGGTCTGCACGATTTTAAAATGCGTAAACTTTGCTTCCTTATATTTCTTACATTTCTCATAAACTAGGAATGCTTCCACTTGCACTAGAAAAATTAATCCGGCAAAGTGAGCCAATAAGCAGTTTATTCCAAAGGACAATAAAGTGAACCAACAACTTTATTTCAAATCTCACATCTTACAAAAAGAAAATGGCTAAGAAATACATCAAGTGGATTTTCTCTTATCGTCGAGTTCCCTCAACCATTTATAACTTTGGGTAATAATTTTGTTTCGGGCTTCTTCATGATCGAGATTCTTCAATTTATTGTCTAAATCCTTCAATGTTTTCTCAGGAATGAAATTGATATTCCTCTCTATCAATTCAAAATAATGCAGCCAAAATGGGGTACTTGACGCGAAGAACATGCACTTTGCTGGGATATGGAGTACTTGTCTTCATCGAACATTTATATTCGAGTTAAGTCACTATGTCAGAATCAGAATCGGAATCAAATAAGAACAATTATAAATTCATAGCTAGATTTTAGAAGGAGAGAGCAAGCAAGATTGGAAAAGGGGAGAGAAAGGAAAACTGATATTTGAGAGAGAGAGAGAGAGAAAGAGGATGAGCGCACGTTATACTCGTTCTATCAGGCTGTATATGATTGTATACAAATATAATAATTCGATACACTTGATACAAACGTATTTGTAGATACACTACAATTGCGTTAAATATGTAGTTTCTTATGTATTCACTCAATATCAAGTATATCAACGTAAACAATTATATCAAATATATCAATAAATACTGATATCAAATCGAAAAGCAAACTTCATAGAATTATTGTCAAATCATTTTAATCTCAAATCAAAACAAAAATAAACTAAGGAAAAATACAATAATTAAAGTCTGTAATATCTTGAACCATATATCATCGTCTTCGTCTTCAGTCATACTTTGTTCCAATTTCGTCAACCATACTTCTCTTGAAAGTTGAAACACTAAATCATCAAATGGAGGCTTCTCCTTCTCCCAATGATCAACAATAAACTTGGCCTTCGATCTATCAATTTCCTCAGTTATTTG
>JAOTQJ010000091.1:19455108-19483722 GCA_025642045.1 Solanum sejunctum
AAAACCAAACACAATAATATATATATATATATATATATATATATATATATATATATATTTAAATTAGAAACTAACATCCAAACCATAAGTAAAAACAACATCCAACAAAAAAAAATATTTTAACAAATCCAAAAACCAACATAAGAAAAA
This sequence comes from Solanum sejunctum, assembly GCA_025642045.1. NCBI lineage: Eukaryota > Viridiplantae > Streptophyta > Magnoliopsida > Solanales > Solanaceae > Solanum > Solanum sejunctum. Next base: position 19,455,259 of record JAOTQJ010000091.1, read on the forward strand.
GATTGTCTAACAACAGAATAAAGTATCCATAATGACAAAAGAAGAACAGGGATCAAAAGGAGTCAAACATCATTTGCATCAAGCACCGGTCTCTAGCTGATCTGTCGAGTCCTAGGTCACCATCTCCCTTTTAGCAACCTGGGTCCCAACTGCGCGTGAACTACCCTCTCCATGTGACTATTGTTGCTCCCTATCTCTCTGTATGGTCCCCAAAATGAATGACTCTTGCACCACCTCCTCTGGTATTGCCTCCTCCATCGAGGCTGTTGGGTCATCATGTCGAGGCCTTTCCTGGATCATCTTTGGAAAATCTGTCTCAACGGGCCTCTTCCAATGAGTATATAGCAATCAGTTAGCCAATCAAACACCTCGTCACCCATCGATGTTATCTCTGGGACTGGAACAGGAGCTACTAACATCAGTTATAGGTCGGCCTTTAACTTGGCCAACTCTTCGATCATTGCACTAGTGTCAATAGGCCTATCTCCCTCTAGTCTTTGTTTGACTCTTGCCTCAAATTCATAGACTCGAGCATTTACTGCTTTAGTTCTTTTATCAACTAATGCACGGTGAATACCTTTATCTTCTCCTCAGAGTCTCTCACGGTCTGGCTGACCCAAGGATTGACCTGTGCAGCTAAAGCCTGAAGCCTGGACTCCGCCATAGCCACCCTGTGCAATAGTGCCTAAAAAGCAACCCATAATGTAGATATTGTTGGTGCTGGCATACTGGAGGATGGTGTAGACTCGATCTTGACAACTGGCGAGGGCTTTGCAGCATGTGAAGTAGTGCCGGTAGCAGTTGGAGGTGAACCCTAAGTCCGAGGCTCTATCGGGAATGACTCTGGAATAGATGGAGGAACTGCTCGAGGTAAGGCCACTGGGTTCTCATCAGGCTTGATTAGGCTGGGGTCTATGGTGCGTGTGGCCTCTATGTATTGGTCCCGTTGGGGGTCGATAGGAACACCCGCTATACTATATAAATGATAAATCAAAATAGGAGATGGAAGAGAGGTATTTATCTAGATGGCTGACTCATGGATCTTTTTGAAGAAGATCTGAGCCAGTCTATCTCATAACCAGCTAAAATGCTAGCTAATAACATAGCCAGGGCCAAGTTGATCACATTATCTATAAAAGTGGGCCAGATATGTCAAAGGATAATAGACCACAAAAACTTAGCTCAGAAAGAGAGGTAGGCCTCACTATAGGGTCTACGTGGTGTGTAACCCACGTTTGTACAAAACCCTCCTCATAAACTTGGCTAGCAATCCACTATAGAAGTTTTGTGCTTGTCCCAACATCCTTCCCGATCACCACTCTCCTCATCTTGTCAATGCGTCCAACATACTCTGTTGTGGACTGAGGCACTCTTTAGGTGGCCCCAAATTGGAGCCATCGCATAGTCTCCTCCGAGATAGGAACTCTCTTATCCTGTACTGGCACCACCTATAACATCAACTTCTCAATCAATTTCTTGTTCTTCGGTAACCCTTGGTGAATTATAGCAAGATACACCATATAGAATTCACGGAATACATAAGGGCCATACTTGCCCTGCTGCTTTTTGGTCTATCACGGTCCATGTCTGTCTATCTTCTCATCTAATCCTGTCACCTTATCTAACCCTGAGTCATTCAATTTGGACTCCTCATGAAATTGCCATATCGTGTTTTACCTATCCCTTGGGCTCGAATACCTGGTCGTAAATCTCTTTCATCCCTAGGACACACCATCTAGGGTCAGCCGGGGGCTATGACTGGACATCCTCCTGCTCATTATGGGAGGTACTCTCAAATTTTGAATCTGACCCTGAGTGTGTGGGGGTCATCTATGGTAGGCTGTTATCAGACCCTTCTCTATTACCCTAGTGTTCCTCCTCTTTAGACTGGGAAAAAATGCTAACTTTCATAGGAATCTGGATTGTATATGCCAGGGTCTTAGGTATATTAGCTTTGGAGTCTATTCTGACCCTGTGAATCTCTAAAGACCCCTCAGATCTCTCAACCTCGGAGGATTCGTCAAGCAACCTCTGTTGAAATATTTGAATTGCTGGTTTATCTTTTTGAGGCATTGTATCAGCAAAACAACCATATAACATGTGAGATCAAGATGTTTGACCATTTAATCATTATGAAGCAAAGAACAAGAAACACAATAACATAAACATAGAAACAAAACAGAACAAAAGGGAAATTTTTTATGCAATTATAGGTTTTCAGGTACTAGTACAATTACATCTCATTGGGCATCCCACGAGTTGTAGACTAGCCTCTGTTGAAATATTTGAATTGCTCATTTATCTTTTGGAGGCATTGTATCTACAACAACAACAACAACATTACCCCAATACCTCAAAGGCTCCCGCCCATTGAGGGGGTAAGGGGGGGGCGAATGTATGCAGTCTGACCCCTATGTTTAAAAATATAGCGCGACTATTTCCAGAGGCATTGTATCTACAAAACAACTATATAACAACATGTGAGCTTCAAGATGTTTGACTAATCGATGATCAAAAAGCAAAGAACAAGAAATATGACCAACATAAGCATAGAAACAAAACAAAACAGAAGGAAAATTTCTGATGCAATTGTAGGTTTCTGGTACGAGTACAGTTACCACTCGTAGGGAATCCTATGAGTTATACACTAGCCTCGTAGTATCAAGATTTCTTACAAAAATACAGTTTGAACTCAAATACGAGGGGCAGTTATGACTCACAGGGGAGTCTACGAGTCATAGGTTGGGCTAGTACCTGTTTCCAGAGACATTTTTAAGAATTCAGTCAAGGTAACGAAACCCTCACTATGATTCATAACGAGTATTACGAGTCATTTATGGCTCTCATATGTGAAACATGAAGAAACCAAGGGTAACTAATTCTTGCTACGAGAGCCCACTACAACTCGTAGGGAAGCCTACGAGTCATAGGAGGGCCTCATAGATTAAACAAAAGACACCAGTAGTGTCTAACATTTTCCTACAACAATCTCAACCAAGATAAAAAAAAACTTAGGAATTAGCAATTAAAAGAGTAATAAGATATATTTGACACATAGATAGCCTCAAAATAATGTTGAAAAGTTACAGAAATAATTATCCCTAAGAATCAAAGAAAGCTCCTCATTGCATAGATCAAAACCAAGGGCTTTTTCATATCCAACTTATACTTTGATCAACAAAAAATTCCATTGAAATGCAAGAGCAATTCAAACACTCTCAATGAAGTCCAACATGCTATGGAATATAAAACAACCTACACCTCCTAAAATCCGATTTCGAAGACAATCCTAACAATGGTGGGGCAACAATTAAACACTAACTTCTATGGACCAATAATTCTCACAATTATAACTACCAATTCAAGGATTTTAAACAAGGTTTGATTCAAAGTAAAATATTTTAAAATATACAAATCCTAATTTTCATGTCTAGTCTCCACATCACCACATGGGTATGAGTAGTCATGGTTAAAATAAGCATAAGATCATACCAAGAATGAATTCACCATAAATGCATTAAATTTAACCACGAAGCTTACCAATCAATAGAAAAGATTAATCAAGGCAAAGGACATCAAAAACCAAGCCAAAACCCTTGAAAATAGTGACCTCGCCAGAATTATTGCGAGAAAATGACGTGGGTAGTCGGGATTTTAGTCGAAAGAGTGAATGAGGGAGAGGGATAGAGGGTTTCTATCGATATTAGGGTTGGGGAAATCAAAATTTGGGGTCAAATTTTGTAACACCCCATAATATTATAAAAATGCCCTTAAAATACATCGTTCATACAACGTGTCTTCCCAAACACTGACGGAAAATCCAAGACCAAATTTGCGATCAGTACGAAAAACTGAGTCAGAAAATGGTCTCGACTTGTCTTCAATGCGAAAAAATACAAATTAATTTTTTCAAAGGGAGACTAAAACAGTGAGGTTTCTGCGACCCTTCCTCGATGTGGAGTGGAAGCGGAACCACACTTGTGATTTTTCAAAAACTTACGAAAATTGATGAAATCGCAAAAAATTGCATTTTTGCACTAGTGTGCGTCGTGCACCAGTGCATGGGGATGCATTTTTAAGATTTTAATTTGGAAAGGGCAATTTTGTCCTTTTTGACATATTTTATATCACCTGGTCTATTTTTAAATGTATATTTGTATGAAAAGGGTCTTAAACCCATTTTTTTTCAAGGTTTCTATGCTAAGTTAAAAAGAAAAGAGGAGAGAAAGAGTAAGGGATCCAAGAATCTTTTAAATTTCTTGAAGAAATCTTTATTTCCAGGTATGTAAAGGCTACCCAAAAGCATAATATTGATCTCCCATGTGCCAATATAGAGTTAGGATAAGGAAATCATATGTAGAAAATCTTGAATCATGTTTTCTTGAAATTTCTTGGATGTTAGTATTAAATTCTTGGATAGTATCTTGAATTTTTGTTTTAACTCTTTAAGCTATATTTTTACATCCAATTTTGATGATCATCATGTTTAATTTTTACTGTATATTTCATTACTATGTGATAGTGACTTAATCCTTAAAATTACTCTCGATAAAGATTTGAAGATGAACTTAGGGGGATGTCTAGAGCCTTGAATGTTTGAAAGTGATGTTTGACTGAGTTTGAGTCCTAAGCTGAGTGTATTGATGACTGTGATAGCTGAAATTATTGTTGATAGTGTTGAATGGGTATAATTCCCTTAGATTAGATAGATAATCTTGTCCGTAGAGGTTAGGTGATGAGAATTCTTGATGGATTTATGAGCATGTTGAGTCTTGGGAGGAGTATAAGCACCAAAATAAGTAATAGTGAGTCCCACTCGAACCCATTAACTATGTGGCCAACATAGTATAGGATTGGACCATTAAAGTGGATATTTTCTTTGTCCCGAAAGGGGACTTGATAGACTTTTGGATCAACTGACAGACCTGTCTTTTATCCCAACAACGTACTGGATAGATGTGACAATGACATCACTTCGTTGTATCACCACTAGCTCATAGGTTGTGGTTGTCGATTATAGAAATTTTCAGATAGGTTTCATAATGATAGAACTCCAATGTGATGTGCATGTTTAATGTGTGATAGCTAGTGAGGTGATAGAGTCTTCTCCTTTATATCCGTGCTGAGGCTGAGTAATGGGTGATGATTAATCTACTTCCATTTTCTTTAGATCATTTTAAATACAGTACATTCCATGTAGTAATCACCTTTTGCACTGCATCATTTTATGATGCATATGCTATAGACCAAAGACTTCAGCAGCCAGATCGTTGAGGTTCAGAGCTCTACATTGCTGACAGTGGCGAGTCATCCCCAGCATTCGAAGGATATTTATTTTATTGTAAGATCATCCTTTGCTTGATGTTTGGTAGCCATGGCCTGTGATGGTACCTTTCCAGACTATAGTATAGAGGCTTCATAGATATATATATTAAGGTTGATGTCGGGGGATTCTTTTAACTCTTTCTCTCCTTCCTTACATTTGAGATTTCTGTTATCTATTTTATTTCCTGATGATAGACTGATGATTGATAGTATGAGACCACTGATAGGATAGCATTTGTTATCATTATATCAATTATATTTCACTAAAAAATTGACTAAACGATTATAAAGAGACTAAGTGGTTCATTTGGGGGTTGGCAATAGTCTCTGAGTGTTAGTCACGTCTAGGGTACTCTCTCGGGGCGTGACAAACTTGGAATCAGAGCCCAAAGATTGAGTGTTTAGGGGAGTCTATAAAGCTATGTCAGGTAGAGTCTTGTTTATGGGTGTATTGTGCACCACACTTTATAAGCAGGAGGCTATAGGATATTAGGAAGTGTTACCCTTCTTCTATGATCTAAAATCATGCAAAGAGTTAACTTGTGAAATCCTACTTTTAACTCGTCCGTTTTATGCTTATAGAAAATGCCCCCAAAGAGAATTGCCGCTCCGAGAGATACCCTAGCTCTTATTGCTGAGAACACCCAACTGGAGGTTTTGGTTCAGAATGAGACCAAGAGATAGGGACACCCTACTAGGACTGCTAAGTTCCCTCAAGCGCCCCATGCTCAGCCCCAACCATCTCCTAATATTGAGGTTGAACTCAGGTGAGCCATCACCATGCTGACTCAGTTGGTGGCCTCCCAGGGAAATAGCCACGATTCTCAAGCTCCTAGTTCTAGCTCACAGGATCCCCCAGCTATAATGCGACTTAAGGACTTCTTAGGGATGAACCCGCCAGTGTACAAGTGGTTGAAGGTGGAGGAGGACTCGCAGAACTTCATCAATAAGATGTACAAGGTTTTGAGGGCTATGCATAAGACTGAGATTAAGGGAGTTGAGCTTACGCCCTATCAGCAGAAGGATAAGGCTAATGTGTGGTACACTCATGGGAAGGGAGTAGAGAGGAGGTTGTAGAGCTTGCAGCATGGGTGGAGTTTGAATCCACCTTCCTTGATCACTTCTTTCCTTAGGAGTTGAGGGAGACGAAAGTGGATGAGTTTGTGAATTTGAAGTAGGGAGGGATGACTATGAAGGAGTATAGGCTTAAGTTCATTAAACTATCAAGGTATACTCCCGAGATGGTGAACGATATGAGGCAGAAGATGAGGAGATTTTTGTGTGGCCTAGCTAGACATGTGCAAAGAGAGTGTAAAGTTGCATTGTTGATTCCTAGCATAGACATATCTAAACTTGTGGAGTGTGCCAGCAGAAGGAGGAAGATAAGAGGAGGGATAGAGAGGAACACTTGAGCAAAAAGGCAAAGTCAGCGGGATATGAATCTAACCCATAAAGATAGTCTAGAGCTGATAAATCTTATGTTCAAAAGAGATCATCATATCTCGCACAATCTACAACTAGGGAGCTCGCGGAACCAACCAGGTATGATCAGATATCTCAAGGTCATCATAATTTCAGAACCCCAAGTGCCCAATCTCAGGCCAGTGTGACTCAAGGTATAAGGGCAAAGCTATCTTACAGCAAGTGTGGTAAGCCTTATCTGGGTAAGTGTCGTGTGCACAAAGATGTGTGTTATGCTTGTGATCAAGCTGGTTATCTCAATTATGAGTGTCCGAAGAGTAGGTAAGGTAAAGAGAGTGGCAAAGCTCAGTATTCGACAGCAACCCTAGTAGGTAATCAGCAGAAGAGTACTACTATGGGTACAGGAAGAGGGACAAACCACCTATATATTGTGGGTAACTGACATGACCAGGAGGCTGCACATATGTTGTCACAAGTATGTTTTGTGTCTTTACTTATGATTTCTATGCATTGATTGATCTGGGTATCACATTGCCTTTTGTGACCCTTTATGTGGCTAGTAAATTTTGGGTCCTTTAGGAGTGTTTATGTGAACACTTTTCTGTCTCTACTCCTACAGGTGAGTTTATCTTAGCTGAGAGAGTTTACAGGGACTGTGTAGTGTCTATTTATCATAGAGACACTTTCGTTGATTTGATAGAGTTGGAGATGGTTGATTTTGATGTAATAATGGGCATAATTGGCTTTATGCTTTTTATGCTTTTATTGACTGTAGAACCCGGATTGTCAAGTTCCAATTTCCTAATGAGCCTATCTTAGAGTGGAAAGGGAGTTCTATTACCCCAAAGGGTAAATTCATATCCTATCTTAGAGCTAGGAAGTTAATATCAAAGGTTGTATTTACTACCTCGTGCGAGTGAAGTCTAATGATAATGTGTCTCTTACTCTTGAGTCAGTCCCAATTGTGAATGAGTTTCCCGAGGTCTTTCCTGATGACCTTCCCAGAGTCCCTCCTGGTAAAGAGATTGACTTTGGTATTGGTGTTCTTCCCAACACAAAACCTATATCAATTCTACCCTATAGAACGACCTTCATAGAGTTGAAAGAATTGAAAGAGAAATTGAAAGACTTGTTAAAGAAAGGTTTCATAAGGCCTAGTTTCTCACCATGGGGTTCTCCTATCCTATTCGTGTATAAGAAAGATGCATATTTAAGGATGTGTATAGACTACCGACAGTTGAATAAGATTACCATAAAGAATAAGTATCCTCTTTCCAGAATAGATGATCTCCTTGACCAGCTTCAGGGTACTACTTGTTTCTCCAAGATAGACCTAGGATCGGGTTACCATCAATTGAAGGTGAGGGAAATTAATACTCCAAAAACAACCTTTAGGACATAGTATGGACACTTTGAGTTCTTGGTCATGTCCTTTGGGTTGATAAATTCACTTGCAGCATTCATTGACTTGATGAATAGCGTATTCAGACCATATCTTGATATGTTCGTGATCGTATTTACAAATGACACCCTAGTGTATTCGAGGAATGAAGAAGAGCATGCTAATCACCTTAGAGTGGTTTTGCAAACCCTCAAAGATCATGAGTTATATTCGAAGTTCTCCAAGTGCGAGTTTTGGCTCGATTCAGTAGCTTTCTTGGGTCATCTTATTTTGAGAGATGGTATTCGGGTTAATACTTAGAAGATTGAGGCAGTTAAGATCTGGCCAAGACCCACTTTACCCATAGAAATAAGAAGCTTCTTGGGTTTGGCCGGGTATTACCGCAGATTTATAGAGGGCTTCTCTTCTCTATCAGCTCTATTGATAAACCTGACTCACAAAAAGGCCACGTTTCAGTGGTCTGAGGCATGTAAAAAGAGTTTTCAGGAATTGAAGACTAGATTGACTACATCACCAGTGTTGACCTTGCCAAATGGGACGAATGACTTTGTGATATACTTTGATAAATTTAGAGTGGGATTGGGTTGTGTACTTATGCAGAACGGAAAGGTGATAGCTTATGCTTCCAGACAACTAAAGGTCCATGAGAAGAATTATCCAACTCATTACCTTGAGTTTGTAGCAGTGGTGTTCGCACTTAAAATTTGGTACCACTATTTGTATGGAGTGCATGTGGATGTGTTCACTAACCATAAGAGTTTGATATACATGTTTAGTCAGAAAGAGCTCAACCTGCAAGAGAGGAGGTTACTAGAGTTGTTAAAGGATTATGATATGAGCATGCTCTACTACCCAAGTAAGGCTAACATTGTTGTTGATGCTCTTAGCAGGATTTCCATGGGTAGAACTGCCCATATGGAGGAGGGGAAGAGAGAGCTAGCCAGAGAGGTGCATAGATTGGCTCGATTAGCGTACAACTTGAGGAGAAAAACAAAGGTGGGGTCAATGTTTAGAATAGTTTTGCTTCATCCTTAGTGTCCGAGGTAAAGGAAAAGAAAGACCAAGACCCTGTCTTACTCCGATTGAAGGAAGCGGTTCATAAGCAGATGATGATGGTTTTCTCCAAAGAGGGAGATAGGGTATTGAGATATCAAGGGAGATTGTGTGTACCTGTGGTTGATGGTGTTCAAGACAGAATCATGGTCAAGGCTCAAGGCATGAGGTATTATATTCATCCTGACTCCACCAAGATATACCATGACTTGAGGGAATTCTATTGGTGAAATAGGATGAAGAAACACAATGCTGAATTCGTTTCCAAGTGTCCTAATTGTCAACAGGTTAAGGTTGAACATTAGAAACCATATGGGTTGGCTTAGAACTTTGAAATTCAAGAGTGGAAACGAGAGTTGATAACATGGATTTCATCACCGACTTACCAAGATCCAGAAAGTAGCATGATTCAATATGGGTGATTATTGATAGGATGACTAAATCAGCCCACTTTTCGACGTTGAAGACAACTTACATGAATGAGGAGTATGCTCGACTTTGCATTCGGGAGATCGTGAGGTTGCATGAGGTTCCCTTGACTATCATCTCAGACAAAGGAACTCAATTCACTTCTAAATTTTAGAGGACTTTCTAGAATAGATTAGGGACGAAGGTAAATCTGAATACCACTTTTCACCCTCAGACAGACGGATAGGCAGAGTGCATTATTCTGATTTTGGAGAATATCTTGAGGGCTTGTGTTATTGACTTCAAAGGAAATTGGGACGATCACTTACTATTGATTAATTTCGCATATAATAATACTTATCATGCCAGCATTCAGATGGCCCCGTACGAGGCATTGTACGGGAGGATATATAGATCCCCGATTGGTTGGTTCGAGGTGGGTGAAGCTGAGTTGATTAGGCCTGACCTCGTACACCAGTCTATAAAGAAAATGAAAGTCATTCGGTAAAGGTTAAAGACAGCCCCGAGTCATTAGAAATCATATACGGACGTGAGGAAAAGAGATTTAGAGTTCAAGGTAGACAATTGGGCATACTTTAATGTGTCACCCACGAAGGGAGTCATGAGATTTGGTAAGAAGGGGAAGTTGAGTCCCTGTTCAAACTTTACTCATCATTCAAGGATGAATGATTCCAAGGGGGAGATGATGTAATACCTTGTAGAACTGCTAAAACCCCTCCTAAATTACATCATGTGCACAACGTGTCTTCCTAAGCTCTAATGGAAAATTCGAGATTGAATTCGCAATCAGTGTGAAAAACTAAGTCGGGAAATGGTCTAGACTTGACATTAACACAAAAAAAAATGCAAATTAATTTTTCCAAAGAGAGCTTAAAAAGAGGTTTATATGCTTTTTCTATGATGCGGAGAGGATGTGGAACCACACTTGTGATTTTTAAAAAATTTACGAAAACTGACGCAATTGCAAAAAAGTGTATTTTTGCACTAGTGCATGAGGATGCAATTTTTCTATTTTAATTCGGGAAGGCTAATTTCATACTTTCCAATATATTTATATATCCCCAGGTTAGTTTTTAAACATATATTTATACGAAAAGGGTTTTAAACCTATTTTTTCAAGGTTTTTATGTTAAGTCATAAAAAAAAGAGGAGAAAAAGAGTAAGGGTTCCAAGAATCTTTCAAATTTCTTAAAGAAATCTTCATTCCCAGGTATGTAAAGGCTACCCAAAAGCATGCGATTGATCTCCCATATGTCAATATATATTTAGGATGAGAAAATCATACATAAAAATTCTTGAATCATGCTTTCTTGAAATTTCTTGAATGTTAGTATGAAATTCTTGGGTAGTATCTTGAATTCTTGTTTTAACTCTTTAAACTATATTTTCATATACATGTTTGATGACCATCACATTTAAATTTTACTATATATTTTCATTACTATGTGATTATGACTTGATCCTTAAAATTACTCTTAGTAAAGACTTGAATAATGACCTTAGGGGGATGTATAGAGACTTGAATGTCTAAAAGTGATGCTTGACTGAGTCTAAGTCCTGAGGTGAGTGTATTGATGACTGTGATAGATAAAATTATTGTTGATAGAGTTGAGTGGGTATAATTCCCTTGATTGGATAGATAATTTTGCCCGTAGAGGTTGGTTGATAAGAGTTCTTGAGCATGTTGAGTCCTAGGAGGAGTATTAGCATCGAAATGGGTAATAGAGACTCCAACTCAAACCCATTAACTATGTGTCCAACGTAGGAGAGGATTGGACTGTGAAAGCAAAAGTTTTCTTTGTGCAGAAAGGGGACTTAATAAACTTTTGGATCTGCTGACAGACCCGTCCTTTACCCCGATAAGGTACTGGACGGATGTGATAATGACATCACTTTATTGTATCACTAAGGGCTCATAGGTAGTGATTGTCAATTGTAGAAACTCCAGATATGTTTCATGATGATAGAACTCCATTATGATGTGCATGTTTGATGTTTGATAGCTAGTGAGGTGATAGAGTCTTATCTTCTATATCTGAAGTGAGGCTGAATGATGGATGGGTTATGATTAAATTGTTTCCTTTTTCTTTAGCCTATTTTACATATAGTACATTCTATGTACTAATGACCCTCTGGCGCTGTATCTTTTTTACGATGCAGATACTATCGACCGAGGACTTCAGCAGCCATTAGTTAAGGTTCTGAGCTCTTAATTCCTAATAGTGGTGAGTCCTCCCCATCACTCAGAGGATATTTATTTTATTGTTGGATAGTCCTATTTACTTGATATTTCATAGCCATGGTCTGTTATGGTACCGTTTAGACTATAGTATAGAGGCTTCATAGGCATAGATGTGATGTTGATGTGAGGGGTTCTTTTCCCTCTTTCTCTCCTTCCTTACATTTGAAATTTTCATTATCTATACCATTTCTTTAGGATAAACTGATGATTGATAGTATAAGCCCACTGATATGATAGTATTTATTATCATTATATCATTTCTATTCTGCTGATGAATTGACTGAATGATGACAAAGAGACTGAGTGGTCCGTTTGGGGGCTGGTAATAGTCTCTGAGTGCCAGTCACATCTAGGGTACCCTCTCAAGGTGTGAAAATATTGGTATCAAAGCCTAGAGTTCGAGTGACCTAAGGAGTCTATGAATCCATGTCAAGTAGACTCTTATTTATAGGTATGTTGTGCACCACACTTCATCAGCAGAAGGCTATAGGACATTAGGAAGTGTTACCCTTCTTCTATGATCTGAAATCGTGCTAAGAAATAACTTGTGCAATCTTATTTTTAACTCATATGTTTTATGCTTAAAGAAAATGTTGCCTAAGAGAATTATTGCTCAGAGAGATTCCCCAGCTCCTATTGCTGAGAATAACCAATCGAATGTTTTGATTCAGACTGAGACCAGGAGACGGGGATGCCCTGCTAGGACTACTGAGGTCCCTCAGGTGCCCACTGCTCAGCCCCAGCCAGCTCCCACTACTGAGGGTAAATTTAGGGGAGACATCACCAAGCTCGCTCAATTGGTGGCCTCCCAAGAAAAAAGCCACGGCTCTCAAGCTCCTACTTCTAGCTCACACAAGCCCTTAGCTGCAACCCTACTCAAGGACTTCTTGAGGATGAACCCGCCAGTGTACACGGGGTCAAAGGTGGATGAGGAGATACAGAACTTTATCGATGAGATGTATAAGATTGTAAGGTCTATGCATGTAACTGAGATTGAGGGAGTTGATCTTGACCCCTATTAGATGAAGGACATGGCTAATGTGTGGTATACTCATTAGGAATGGAGTCGAGGGGAAGATGCGAACCTGCAGCAAAGGAGGAGTTTGAAGCCACCTTCCTTGATCACTTCTTTCCTCAGGAGTTGAAGGAGGTGAAGGCAGATGAGTTATGAATTTGAAGCAGAGAGGGATGACTGCGAAAGAGTATAGCCTTAAGATCATCAAACTATCAAGGTATGCCCCTGATATGGTGAAAGATATGAAGTAGAAGATAAGGAGATTTGTGTATGGCTTGGATAGATATGTATAGAGAGAGTGTAAGGCTACGTTATTAATTCTTGGCATGGACATCTCCATACTTATGGTTAATAACCAATAGACAGAGGAAGATAAGAGGAGGGATAGAGAGAAGAACTTGAGCAAAAAAGCGAAGTCAATGAGACATAAATCTAACTAGCATAGACAGACTAGAGGTGATAAATCTTATTTTCAGAAGAGATCATCACATCCCATACCATCTATAGCCAGTGCACCCATGCAACCAACCAGGTATGATCAAAAATCTTAGGGTCATTAGAATTTTAGAACCCTAGGCGCCCAATCTCAGTCCAGTGTGACAAAGGGTATAAGGGGAAAGCTACCTTACAATAAGTATGATAGGCTTTATCTGGGTGAGTGTTTTGCGGCCAAAGATATGTATTATGCTTGCAGTCAGGCTACTTATTTTAGTTATGATTGTCCGAAGAGGAAGCAAGGTGAGGGGAGCAGTAGAACTCAGTTTTTGACAGCACCCCCAGCAGGTAATTAGTAGAAGGGTACTACTATAGGTACAGGTGATGGGACAAACTATCTTTATGCTATAGGTAACCGACATGAGCAAGAGGATGTAGCAGATGTTCTCACAGGTATGTTTCGTCTCTTTACTTATGATTTCTATGCATTCATTGATCTGGGTGTCACATTGTCTTTTTTGACCCCTTATGTGGCTAGTAGGTTTGGCGTCCTTCCGGAGTGTTTGCATGAACCCTTTTCTATCTCTACACCTATAGGTAAGTTTCTCTTAGATGAGAGAGTTTATAGGGACTATGTAGTGTCTATTTATCATAGAGACACTTTAGCTGATTTGATAGAGTTGGAGATGGTTGATTTTGATGTAATAATGGGCATGGATTGGCTTCATGCTTGTTATACTTTTGTTGACTGTAGAACCTGAATTGTCAAGTTCCAATTTCCTAATGATTCTATCTTTAAGTGAAAAGGGATTTCTGTTTCTCCAAAAAGTAAATTCATATCCTATCTTAGAGCTAGGAAGTTAATATCCAAGGGCTGTATTTACCACTTTGTGCAAGTGAAGTCTGATGATGTTGAGTCTCTTACTCTTGAGTTAGTCCTGATAATGAATGACTTTCCTGATATCTTTCATGATGACCTTCTTGGAGTCCCTCCTTATAGGGAGATTGACTTTGGGATTGATGTTCTTCCCGAGACCAAACTTATCTCAGTTCCACCCTATAGAATGACCCCTGCAGAGTAAAAACAACTGAAAGAGCAATTATAATACTTGTTAGAGAAAGGTTTCATAATTCCTAGTTTCTCACCGTGGGGTGCTCCTGTCCTATTCGTGCATAAGAATGATGCATCTTTAAGGATGTATATATACTATCGGTAGTTGAATAGGCTTTCCATAAAGAATAAGTATCCTCTTCCAAGAATAGATGATCTTTTTGACAAGCTTCAGGGTGCTACTTGTTTCTCCAAGAGAGACCTCAGATTGGGTTACAATCAATTGAAGATGAGGGAAAGTGATATTCCAAAGAGCCTTTAGGACACGGTATGGCCACTTTGAGTTCTTGGTCATGTCCTTCAGGCTGACAAACACACCTGTAGCTTTCATGGACTTGATGAACAGGGTAGTCAGACCATATCTTGACATGTTCATGATCGTATTTATTGATGACATCCTAGTGTATTCGAGGAAAGAAGAAGAGCATGCTAACAATCTTAGAGTGGTTTTGTAAACCCTTAAAAATCAAGAATTATATGCAAAGTTCTTTAAGTGCGAGTTTTGGCTCAAGTTAGTGGCTTTCTTGGCCATGTTGTTTCGGATGATGGTATTTAGGTTGATACTCAAATGATTGAGGTAGTTAAGAACTGGCCAAGAACCACTTATCCCACAGAAATAAGAAGTTTCTTGAGTTTCGCCAGGTATTACCACAGATTTGTGGGGGGCTTCTATTCTTTTCAGCTTCGTTGAAAAACCTAACTTAGATGAAGGCCAAGTTTCAGTAGTCCGAAGCATGTGAGAAGTGTTTTTAGGAATTGAAGACTAGATTGACTACAGCACCAGTGTTGACCTTGCCAGATTGTAGGGACGACTTCGTGATATACTGTGATGCATCCAGAGTGGGATTGGGCTGTGTACTTATGCAGAGGGAGAAGGTGATAGCTTATGCTTCTAGACAACTTAAGGTCCATGAGAAGAATTATCTGACTCATGACCTTGAGTTGGCAGCAGTGGTGTTCACACTTAAAATTTGGCATCACTATCTATGTAGAGTATGTATGGACATGTTCACTAACCATATGAGTTTGCAATAAGAGTTTAGTCAGAAAGAGCTCAACCTATAGGAGAGGAGGTGGCTAGAGTTGCTCAAATATTATGATATTAGGATGCTCTACCACCCAGGTAAGGCTAACATTGTTGTTGATGCTCTTAGCAGGATGTCCACGGGTAGCACTGCCCATGTGGAGGAGGGTAAGAAGGAGCTATCCAGAGAGGTGCATAGATTGGCTCGATTGGAAGTACAACTTGAGGAGAACAACGAAGGTGGGGTCAATGTTCAGAATAGCACTACTTCATCCTTAGTGTCCAAGGTGAAGGAAAAGTAGGACCAAGACCCTGTCTTACTCCAATTGAAGGAAGCGATTCGTAAGCAGAAGGTAATGGGTTTTTCCAAAAGGGGAGATGGGGTATTGAAATGACAAGAGAGGCTCATAGCAGGAGGTATTCCATTCATCCTAGCTCTACCAAGATGTACCACAACTTGGGGAAATTTTATTGGTGGAATGGGATGAAGAAAGACATGGCTGAATTCATTTCCAAGTGTCCTAATTGTCAATCGGTTAAGGTTGAACATCAGAAAATCATGTGGGTTGGCTTAGAACTTTGAAATTCTAGATTGGAAATAGGAGGTGATAGCATGGACTTCATTATTGACTTACGGATATCCAGAAAGTAGCATGATTCAATATGGGTGATTGTTGACAGGATGACTAAATCAGCCCACTTTTTGGTGGTGAAGACAACTAATACGATTGAGGAGTATACCAACTTTGCATTCGGGAGATTGTGAGGTTGTACGAGGTTCCCTTGTCTGTCATATCAAATAGAGGAGCTCAATTAACCTCTTGATTTTGGAGGTCTTTCTAGAAGGGATTGGGGACGAAGGTTAATTTGAGTACCACTTTTCACCCTCAGACAGACGGACAGGCAGAGTGCACTATTCAGACTTTGGAGCATATGTTGAGGGCATGTGTTATTGACTTCAAAGGAAACTGGGATGATCACTTACCGTTGATTCAGGTCACATATAATAATGCATATCATGCCAGTATTCAGATGGCCCTATACTAGGCAATGTACAGGAGGAGATATACATCCCCGATTTGCTGGTTCGAGGTAGTTGAAGCTGAGTTGATTGTATTTGACCTCATACACTAGTCTATGGATAAATTGAAGTCATCCGAGAAAGGTTAAAGACATCCTAAAGTTACCAAAAATCATATACGGACATGAGGAGAAGAGATTTGGAGTTTGAGGTAGATGATTGGGTGTACTTGAAGATGTCACTTATGAAGGATGTCATTAAGATCTGGTAAGAAGGGAAAGTTGAGTCCCTAATTGACTTTACTCATTATCCAAGGATGAATGATTCCAAGGAGGAGATGATATATACTCCATAAAATTACTAAAATGCCCCTAAAATTCATTATGTGCATAACGTGTCTTCCCAAGCTCTGATGGAAAATCTGAGACTGGTTTTGCAATCAGTGCAAAAAATAGAGTGGAAAATGGTCTCGACTTACCTTTAAGCAAAAAATGTGAATTAATTTTTCCAAAGAGGGCCTATAATAGTGAGGTTTTCGTGCCCCTTCCGTGACGCGGAGTGGACGCGGAACCATACTTGTGATTTTTCAAAAATTTACAAAAACTAACAAAATCATGAAAAAGTGTATTAGATGTGCACTAGTGCATGGGGATGCAATTTTTTATTTTAATTCAGGAAGGGAAATTTTGTCCTTTTTGACATATTTTTATATCCCGAGGTTGGTTTTTATGCAAAGGGTTTTAAACCCATTTGTTTCAAGGTTTTTATGCTAAGTTAAAGAGAAGAAAAGGAGAGGAAGATTAAGGGTTCCAAGAATCTTTCAAATTTCTTGAAGAAATCTTCATTTCCTAGGTATGCAAAGGCTACTCAAAAGCATGGGATTAATCTCCCATGTGCCAATATAGAGTTAGGATGAGGAAATCATATGTAGAAAAACTTGAATCATGTTTTCTTGAAATTTCTTGAACGTTAGTATTGAATTCTTGGACAATATCTTTAATTTTTGTTTTAACTCTTTAAACTATATTTTTATATCCAAGTTTGATGATCAACATGTTTAATTTTTACTATATATTTTCATTACCATGTACTTGTGACTTGATCCTTAAAATTACTCTCAGTAAAGACTTGAATAATGAACTTAGGGGGATGTCTAGAGTCTTAAATGTCTGAAAGTGATGCTTGACTAAGTCTGGTTCCTGAGGTGAGTGTGTTGATGACTGACATAGCTAAAATTATTGTTGATAGAGTTGAATGGGTATATTTTCCTTAGATTGGATAGATAATCTTGCCCGTAGAGATTGGGTGATGAGAGTTCTTGATGGATTTATGGATTTATGAGCATATTGAGTCCTAGGAGGAGTATTAGCATCGAAATAGGTATGAGTGAGTCCAACTCAAACCCATTAACTATATGGCCAGCATTGGAGAGGATTGGACCATGAAAACGGATACTTCCTTTGTCCCGAAAGGGAACTTCACTAACCTTTGGATCCACTGACAGACATGTCCTTTATCCCGACAAGGTACTGGACGGATGTGGCAACAACAGCATTTTATTGTATCACTACCAGCTCATAGGTAGTGGTTGTCCATTATAGAAACTCCAACATAGGTTTCATGATGATAGAACTTCGATGTGATGTGATGTTTGATGCTTAATAGCTAGTAAGGTGATAGAGTCTTGCCCTTTATATATAAGTGAGGTTGAGTGATGGATAGGTGATGATTAAACTGTTTTCTTTTTCTTTAGCCTGTTTTACATATAGTACATTCCATGTACTAATGCACCTATGGCACTGCATCATTTTATGATATAGTTACTATAGACCGAGGACTTCTGCAGACCGATCGTTGAGGTTAAGAGCTCTTCATTCCTGATAATGGTGAGTCCTCCCCAGCATTCAGAGAATATTTATTTTATTGTTAGATAGTTATATTTACTTGATATTTTATAGTCATGGCCTATCATAATACAGTGTAAGACTATAGTATAGAGGCTTCATAGACATAGATGTTGATATCGATGTCGGGGTTTCTTTTTCCTCTTTCTTTCCTTCCTTTCATTTGAGATTTTCATTATCTGTTCCATTTCCTTATGAAAGACTGATGCTTGATAGTGTGAGCCCACTGATAGGATGGCATTTATTATCATTATATTATTTCTATTCCGTTAATGAATTGACTGAACAACGGTAAAGAGACTGAGTGGTCTACTTTAGGGCTACCAAGAGTCTCTGTGTGCCAGTCATGTCCAGGGTATCCTCCCACGGCGTGAAAAATTTTATTTTGACCCATTTTAAATGAAACCAAGTCAACATTTTAAAGATTGCATATCAGGGCTATGATACCCTAACTATGACTCGTAGGGAGTCCTACGACTCGTAGCAAACCCAACACTTGTAAAAATTTAGAATGCATACCTGGGCACTACGAACCCCACTTATGACTCGTACGAGACCCTACAAATTGTAAGGTTGGCTCATAGTGTGTGTTAACTTCTGATACTCATTGGTTTCCTCTACGAGGCATGACTATAAGTCGTAATGGTGATGATGACTTGTAGGTCTGCTCATAGAGGCTGCTTTAAATGTCATTTTCTCACTTTTTCAATTTCCAATTTCCACCTATAAACCAAGTCTCAAAAGCACCATAATCGTTAAAATATTACAACTGAATTAGTGTCTTATAACATAAAACAGCAAACACTATACTACCTAAAATCTCAACAACCAAACACACTTAAAACAGATAGATAATTATCAAAAATGCATGGGTTACCTCCCAAGAAGCTCCTTGTTTAATGTCGTGGCTCGACTTTGTCATCATCCTTCAGCAATGATCATCAAGGGTCCACACTTCACTCTTAAGCTCATCCAGGTGTTTCATGGATTGGTGGATATAAAATGCGACCTCTACATCATTTACCCTGAACCGAAGTTCACTTGAATCCATATCCACTAGAGCTCTCCCAGTGGCTAGAAATGTTATTCCCAAAATAATGGGCACCTTGAAATCAACCTCACAATCAAGGATCACAAAATCTGTAAGAAAGACGAACTTATTGACTTTAACAAGCACGCCAAGAAGCATTCCCTCCAGCTTTTCAATGGTTCGATCCGCCATGAGAAATCACATTCTCATTAGGGTAGGAATGCCAAGACCAAGATTTTTGAATATAACAACAGGCATTAGATTGATGGACACTCCTAGGTTGCACAATGCTCTTACAAACTCAACATCACCAATGGTGCAAGGGATGGTGAATACACTGGGGTCCTCTCATTTTTGAGCATGGCATTTGGTCATGATCGCACTATATTATTAGAGTTCAGGTGAGAACTCTTGGCTCAAAGTGTGTTTCTTTATCAACAAATCCTTCATGTACTTGGCATAACCTGGCATCTTCTCCAAAGCTTCTAGAAGTGGAATGTTGATAGGTATTTGCTTCAACATCGAGAGGATGTCTTTGAATTTACCCTTCTCTTCCTTTTTCTTAAGCTATTAAGGGAAAGGAGGAGGAGGTTTTGGAATTGACTTCAATTTTTCTAGCTCCCTTACCTCTTTTCTTTGCATCCCGGCAATCTCCAAAAATTTTCCCTCAACCACAACTTCACCACTAAGAACCTTCTTATCATCTTCATCCACAAATATCAGCAAAGGGGGATCTATGGTGCTTTTGCCACTCCGAGTCATAACTTCTATGTAATGTCCTTCATTTTTATGATTTTGAACTGTATTGCTTGGTAAGGTTCCCTTTTTATGTTGGTTCGATTCTGAAGACACTTGCCAAAATTGTTGTTCTAGTTGCTTAATAGCCTCTAAGTGAGACTCTATTTTGTGGGTAATACTTGAAATATCCACTTTCATTCCCTTTAAAGTCTCATATTGGTGGTTGACCCTCTTCAACAACTTGTCAAACATCTCTTCGATCTTAGAGATACTTGACCCGATATCACGGTTATGAGGTGGCACATAAGGACCATTCTGGTAAACATCTCTTCTACACTATTTAGCATCCAGCATCCTCTCTCTTTTATAGTACCCACCTAGATTATCTCTATAAGCACCATCAGGATTGTAGTTTCGACCTTGATTCCCAGAACTTTGCCTCCAATACACCAAAGTGGACCCTTGAGGGTTATTCCAGAAACCCACCACTTGATTACTCACAAAACAAGAATCTTCAATAAAGAATGGATCTTCATGGATAGGAGCCTTAGGAGGTTGGTGAGTGACTGTTTTGACACTTACTTGGTTTTGCTTCAAATCTAATTCCATTCTTATGCCACGTTAAGCAAGTTGCTCCATAATCTCTTTATTGACCTTCGCTTGCTCATTATTGGTGTTGACTGCACAAGAAGTCTTCATCGCACCTCACTCCTGTTGACCCCATGCTCTATTGGTTTTAACTACTTTCTCCATCCTTGCGGCTATCAATACAAAAGATTGGTCAAGAAACATGCCTCCGATGATTGTGTTGACACAAGCTTGACTATTCTCATTAAGTGACTGATAGAAGATCTCAATCAAGGCATCATCAACAATTTTGTCATTAGGGACCATCCTCAAGCATTTGGTAAATTTCTCCCACGTTATGCTAATAGAGTCACCCTGCAATTGCTTAAAGTTGTTTATTTGATCCTTGAGCTTCAACTTCTTAGATATAGGGAAATATCTTTCAAGAAATACTCTTTGAAGCTCTGCCCAACTTGTTATGGTACCCAGAAGAAGCTTAAACAACCACACAATTGCATTCCCAGTCAGTGACAATGGGAACACTTGTAAACTGATGACATCAAAAGAAAGATTTTGTGTCCCTATGATACTTTTGCAAATAAACACCACATCATGGAGATGACTACGGGGATCCTCTGAAGGGAGCCCTATGAATAGTCTTTGATTTTGGAGCATTTGAAGTAATCCACTCAACACCGAGAACTTAGCATCTGCTGATAATAGAGGCAACACTATAGCACTAGTAACTTCCATGGACATAGGGTTCAAATAATATTGGTTCTATCACAAGAATTTTCGTTGAAGTCCCTAATTTGTGGCCTGTTATCGCTCGGTGATGGATTCTCCTCTCTTCCCATATCCTTATTTATATTCATATCCTCCTCAACTATGATATCCTCATTCACTTAAGTCATTCTTCTGAAGAGACTATGGATCTCAAAATTGATCGGAGCTAAAGGATTGTCATGACTCCTTGTGTTGGGCATACAACCTAATACACCATGTAGTTAAATTCAAACAACAAAAACAAAATAAAAGTAAAATAAAAGAGAGTTTAGAAACTAAAACTACAACTAACTAATAGTGAAACCACGTCAAAACCTAACCGTATTCACCAGCAATGACACCATAATTTCTGACCTGATGTTCACGCTCCAATAAGAAAGTGGTTGTTGTCATCAATTAATCTAACCAAAAGGTAAGATCGAATCCACATGGAATACAGGGTTTGACTAAGAGAATTCATTGTCAATCATTTCTAGCATCTACAACTAAATTCTCAAAGGGGGGGTTGTGATTCAAGACAAAGAAAAATAAACATTATACTACGATGTCGAAAAACACTCAATCTTAGAGACAACTTAGGAATTGTGTTCCCTATAGTTTGTTGACTTGATTAACCCAAAAAAAAAATAACTACAATTAGAGATTCGTATGCAGGAAGGTAACTTAGGTTCTTCAATCCCTCTTGTGCAAGGTGAAGGTCGAATTTCACCATAGCACTTGATCGCCAATCATGGCATGCCAAGTAATCATTACCTATTATCCCAATCAACCTCTCCTTGGTCAAGTCTGGTTAATTAGATGAAAACACATCAATTGAATCCTATCATCTATTTCTCTTTTCCTATTTATCACTACCATGGTTGGGATCGTGATAGTAAGTGGGGTTTGGTGTTGGCCACACCAAATAGCAATCATAAAGAAGAGAAATAGACAATACATGCAAAACACCAAACTATAGAAATATGCTAACATAGGTCATCTCAAGTCAAGTACCATGGTTCCACAACCCCAAGTTGTGGGTGCATAGCTACTCATGGCTAAGGCGAAACCAACAAAAATGCAAATATAAGACATGATTGAGAATTTTACCCAAAGCAATGAAGATTGAAGATACCACCAATTGCAAACCTAAAGCTTGATAGATTGGTATAATAAGCACAAAGCAAGATTTTCAATCCCCAAAATTGGTTTTTCCAAGAGCAAATGTTAAGTTAAGCTAAAACCCTCAAAGTTTCCTTAAGATATCTTCAGAGATAATATTTTCTCCTCCAATACTAAATCTCTCTAATAAAGACCTAACTTAAACTATTTTATAGTATTTACAAAATAATCCTAAAAATTATACAGAAAAGACAGTTGGCAGCTGGTACGCCTCGCAGGTAGGACTCGTAGGGTGGCCTATGAGTCGTAATTGGGGCCACATATCAGGTTCTTGGCATCTTGGACTCAACTAGTACTACCCCCTGGTACGAGTCATAGCTTGGGCTAAGACTCGTATGCTCCTCGCGTAATCTAGGCCTTCAGTTCTTGATTCAAAGTTTGGGCTCTCTGATTCCTATTACAAGTACACCTATACGAGTCGTAGTAAGACTTAAGAATCGTAGGGTTGACCTCCACTTAGCAGATTTTTGATTTTTTTTATCTCTGTTTCTTACTATGATAGTACCCTACAACTAGTAGCTTGGTCTACGACTCGTAGGTGAACTCATATGCCCTATGCTTCAGCAAATTCATCAATTTTTCTCCAACATCATGCCAACCTAACTTTTCTGCAAGAACAGCACAAAAACATAAAAAGTCGCATTAAGAACTCACAAAATCCCTTGTTTTAGGCATCAAATTTGTTGTATTTTAACAGTACATCACATTCTCAAAAAATCTCTAAGTTTGGTGATAGCAGTTGCCTCATGGGTAGAGCCATAGATATGGGCAAGGCCTGTTGGGCTGGCCAGGCCTAACTCGGGATTTAGTAGGGTTGCTCTAAGATTTTGGAAGCCCATTTAAAAAATGGCCTTTTTAGCCTGGCTCGAATAAGCATGTTGGTTTGTAGGGCTTGAACAATGTGAGTTGGGTTGGCCCTTGGGCCAAAGTAAAAAATTATTTAAAATAAAAATAATATAGAGTACTAAAAACAACAAGAGTTCAAATTAAAATTTTATTTAAAATTTTAAATATTAAAATTTAAATATAAATTATATCTTTATAATAATTAAATAATTAATATGTAATAGTCATACATACCATATAAAATTTCTAAATTTTCTAAAGTATGTCTACTAGGCCGATTTATTCACCTCTTCACGAGGAACTTGTCACAACTCACAAGAAGCATTTAAGCAATTTATTTCTCTTAAATCCTAATAGTCAAATAATTTTTTATGGAATCACAATTCAATTTTATTCTCCATTTAAGTTTCAAAGCATAGTGAGTTTGCTTTCTTTTATTTTTCTGTACTTTACATATTTTTATTTTATTTTATTTTTACTATATTGTTTTATTTTGTATTCAATGTTCACTCTCTATGTTTGATGTATTTGAACGCATAACTGAATTCAAGATTTGAAATTTATAAATTCCCACAATAATCTAAAATTAATATTACAATGACAATTGTGTTTATAGTCTAATATATTTTGTTTGTTAGTGAATTATTTGATATCAACCCGAATGCAGATATATTTATATTACAAATATAACATTTGATCAACAATAAATATTTGTACTTTATTGTTTATGTTTTAAAATCTTAGATTTTTTTGAAATTGTTAATACAAAATTAAAGCATGTCATTGACATTTAGTCATTTAATTTATCTAATATTTTTTAATTATCTTTTTATTTATTTTACCACAGGAAACTAGGATAATTAATGGATGACACAAATAATATACGTGAAGATAGAGCGGAGGTAACTGAGTCTGTAGAACCAAAAGAATAAAAAAGTGAATCAACAACATCAGATGTGTGGAAATGCTTCACAAGTATTGGTATAGGTGAAGATGGAATTGAAAGAGCAAAATGTGATGGCTGTAATTTTTAAAATTGGTACTACTCCCAAAGGTACAAATTATGGGACATCACATTTACGTCGTCATAAAGAGGTATATCCAATGCTTAAACTTCATTATTAGGTCATATGTTCATTAATCAAGAAGATAAATTGCAGTCTAGAAAAATTGATCAACAAATACAACATGAAAAACTTATTGAAGCTATAATTAAGCACAATTTGTTGTATTCTTTTGTTGAATACAATGGGATTAGAGATTGGATAAATTATATAAATCCAGATATTGTGATGCCTTGTAGAAGCACAGAAGTTACTGATATAAGAAAAGTATATACTAGAGAGAAGGAGAAATTAAAACAAGAATTGGCTAAAGTTTCTAATAGGGTATGTTTGCCTTCTGATTGTTGGATATCATCTACTTCTGAGGGATATATTTGTTTAACAACTCAATTTATTTATGAAAACTGGAGACAGAATTATAGGATTTTAAATTTTTGTCGCATGTATTCTCCTCACACTGGAGTTGAAATGATTGTTGTTATATACGATTGCTTGAAAGAATGGAATATAGATAAGAAGGTATTTTCTATTACATTGGATAATGCAACTGCTAATGATAGATTGCAAAATATCTTTAAAAGGTATCTTAATTTGCAAAGTAGTTTGATATGTGATGGTGAGTTCTTTCATGCACGTTGTTCTGCTCATATTTTGAATTTAATTGTTCAAGAAGGTTTAAAGGTAGCTAGTGATTGCTTATTTGCAATTAGAGAAATTGTTGAGCATGTTAGAGGATCATATGGGAGATTGTAAAAATTTGAGCAATGTGTGAAGCAAGATGGAATTCAAACTAACCTTGGTTTACGTTTAGATATGTCAACTCGATGGAACTCAACATATTTGATGCTTGAAAGTATTCTCCTATAATAAAAGATTTTTCTAGTCTACATTTACATGGCAGAAATTATGTTTACTGTCCTACATTTGATCAATGGAGAAGGGCTGAAAAAATGTGAAGCCTTGGAGCCTTTTCATGAGATAACAAATTTAATTTCTGGTTCAAGTTATCCAACCTCTAACTTGTATTTTATGCAAATTTGGAGGATTGAATGCATGCTCAAAGAAATGTTAAATAATGAAGATAGACTTATTAAGGATATGGCTTCAAAGATGCATGAAAAGTTTAAAAAATATTGGAAGCAATATAGTGTAGTACTTGCACTTGAAGCAATTCTTGATCTCTACATGAAGTTACAATTTTTGAGTTTTTGTTACTTTAAGTTGAATTCTATTTTGGAACAAAAGAAGGTCACGCATGTAAAGAATAAATTGTATGATCTTTTTGAACATTATGCAAATAAGTAAAATGTTGTTAGTGCTCCTTTTGCGACTCAAACAACATCAAGTGAAGATAAGAGAAAAATCAAAGGATTAAAAGTATTCAGTGTAAGTAATTTTTCTTATGTAAAGAATTGAATATATTTCTATGACATCAAATATTTTTTTATAGATTATTATTATTGTTGCATGTATTAATTATTTTCATGTTTTTAACTTCATAGGAATTTAAAGCATTTGAGAACCAAACTTCTTCCAGCGATGAAAAGCCGGAATTAGATCTTTACTTAGAAGAATCAATCCTTGATTATGAAAAGTTTCAAGATATGGATGTTATCACGTATTGAAAAAATTATCCTAAGAACTATCCTGAACTTTCAATAATGGCCCGTGATGTACTTAGTATTCCTATTACAACTGTTTCATCAGAATCATCATTCAGCATTGGAGGACGTGTTCTCACCAAATATAGAAGTTGTATCCATCATGAGAATGTTCAAACACTTGTTACTACTCAAAATTGGTTGCATGGTTTTTCTCAAATTGATAATATTTTTGTGTATACATTTAAATCTTATAGTGCTTAAATTTTGATACTTTCTAATATTTAACTAATTGATATTGCATATAAACTATAGATGAAAATGAAGATGTTCCAACATTGCCGCAAGATAATTCAGGTGTACTAGATGAAGACGACGTGTTGGTGTTGGATGCATCATAAGTTTCATGAATTTTTTAAATTCATTTTTTCACTTTTTAATAGATTGAATATTTCATATTTTTGTTTATCATTGTGATCATTGAAAAATAATTAGATTAGTATTTTCATTAAGCTAGTTATATTTTTACTTAAGGTCAAACTTAATAAGTATTATAAAGATTATTATATTTGTGAATTTGGTTACAAATAGTAACACCAATATCATGTAATATTATCTTGTTGAAATTTATATTAATATTTTTAAATTATAATTTAATTCTAAAAAATTAAAAAAAATACACTTTTAAAAAAAGTGAGCCAACACAAGGCCCGCGGCCCACAGACTGGTGGGTTGGGCTTATTGTTTTCTGGACAACAAAAAAAAGAGGCCAACACGACCTCGTCCATCAAATTTCAAAGCCTGTAAGGGCTAGCTCGGATGGGATGGGCCAGCCCAGATTTACAGCTCTTGTTAGAATCCGTAACTTAGCTTAAACCCCAAAAGTCCTTAATTGGTTCGATTTAATAAAGTTTGGGACCGAATGCAAAATTTCTTCTAAGTTTGGACCTTAAGGATAATTTGAGGTGGGGTCAAAATGTATATGTAAGCTTTTGATTGGTCCAAGTGGTATACTTGTTGTCTATATATACAAGCATATCTCTTGTACAAGATCAACAAGATCCATACTTAGAAAAAATTTGAACAAAATATATAGTGAAATCTCGGTTGCTACAGTGACCTTCAAAAAAATTTGATTTTTTTGTGTTTTCGATTATTTGATGCTTGAAGCTCGGTATATTGAAGTCTCTAAGTATCGTGGTGGCATTGGTTGGTCAAGAAAATGCGTAGTTTAGCGGCTACGAAGGTTTTGGGTGTAGCGAAGGATTGCAAGGTATGCTAATTGTTATCTTTGTTTATGTTAATTAAAGGTTGTGAAGGTGTTAGGAATGTGTTAAAATGAAGGTAAAACACAAAAATAGGATTGGTTGTTAATGGAATTACAAATTTTGAATTTGTGGTCAAATTGGGAACAAATTTGCATATGGCTATATATTGAATTGTTGTCATGTATTTGTGTTTAATTGTCACGGAAATAGTCTTTATGGGGTGAAGGAAGTGTTAGAAAACTATTCAAAAGTTTCCATTAACGTTAGCTTAAATTGGAGTCCCGTCGAAAATATAATGTTATGTTTTAGCGTTGGGGGTTTGCTTTGGCGTTGGGGTGATGTATTATGGTTTTGGAGTATATCGGAAGGCTTGAATATAGTAGATATAAGTTTGAATCACTGCTACCCTGTTTTACTATTTACGTCGCAATAGCGTTTTGTGGCGTTTTGATGTTGTGGTGGTAGTGGAAAAGGTTTATTGATGTTATGGGTTTTGTTGTTGTTGATTATTTGAGCCGAGTTGAATTCTCGGGGAGGTGTATTTAAAGGGGAAATGCTATCAAAATTTTTATAAATTTAGAACGAAAAAGTTAGGAATTAAGGCACGATAAGGATATTAATCGTTGGCATTATTGTAATTATGTAAACATTGAACATCCGAAAGTCTAAGTTGGATTGACCTTACGTTGGAGCTAGTTGGCAAGCAAAATTGTGGCATGGAAAGATGTCCTACCCTTTGGCATGAATTAGTAAGCTCATTCAACGTTGTACATTTGAAAAGTCCCTTACTTTTACAATTTAGGTCTGAAAGTAGTCTAAGTTTATTTTTGACCAATCTTACGAGAAATTTACTTCATCTTAAATTTTTGAGTTTTGAAATCATGAATAGTATTCGTTTGACTGGAATTAGAGAGTTGGAAAGCTATAAGTTCAGTTTGTTCCGAAATTACCTCTAAATGTGAATTTGAGCAATTTTAGCAAAATCTCATAAAAGAATAACTACTTGATTTCAAAAGTGAA
>JAOTQJ010000091.1:19485991-19503706 GCA_025642045.1 Solanum sejunctum
GTCGAAAGTTGCATTGACTAACTGCTACTTCACAAATGAAAGAAGCGCAGACAGTTTAAAGAGTCATTTTGTTTTATATCACTTAAATTGAAAAAAAATAATAGATATTGAGCCCGCACTAGTCGATATCTAGTTAAATAATAAGAGACAAAGCAAAAAGTTAGATCACAGTTTGACAAAAGCAATTACTTCAATTAGTTCAAACTACTACCAGAAAATGTGGTGCAGTGAATAAGGTTATTCCTTCCTTAATGAGGGGTTCTAATTTGGGTGGATATAAAAAAATTCTTGATAGGGAGCGTTTTCCTCGACTGGTCCCGACATAGCGCGAATACGGAATAGTCGAGCCCCAATGAAAGAATTTTTCATTAAATATATATAAATATTATTCTCTCTGTTCAATAATAATTGCTCACTATTGAGTTAGCAAGAGACTAAAAAATAATAAATGATAGAGATAATTTTATTAAATTACTATTATTAAATACAAGTCATCAAAATATTAAAAAATAATTACTATTTAATAATAAAATAAAATAAATATAAAATAAAAAAATTATTCATTAATTTTATAAACTAAATAAAATACCATTAAAATTTTAAAATAATATAAGAAATTAAATAAATTTATAAATTAAATAAATATTATTAAATTTTTTAAAATAATATAGTGAATAAATAAAAATTTACAAAAAGGAGTAACTTCTTAGTGTCCCTTTTGCTAATTTCCTCCCCCAAATCCCTAAATATATTTTAAAAATTATTTTTAAAATGGTTTGGAAAAAAAAAGTCAATTTTAACTTATCTATTTTAATATTTAAGTGGGGTATCCGCCGACGGAAAACGACAAAACCCAGATGTGATGCCCGACAATATTTCCTCTGTAATAATTAATATTATTAAATTCTTTGCTTACTTTTTGTCGATAATGAAAGCAACAATCTAATAATAATTAAAAAAATGTCAGAAGTCATAACAGGGAAAAAAATTATATAAGTGCACTTGATATAATTTATTATTATACTACTAATTTACCCAGATTTTTTTATAGGAGCATTTAATTATTACTGGACATAAAACTATTTCTGTTGTTAAAAAATCCGTTCTAACAATAATAAACTGTTTCAAATTTTATATTAAATATTCTGATATCGATATGTTTAAATTATCCATAACATATAATTGATAAGAAAGACGGGATGGAAATCTTCAAAAAGAATTACTATTTTGTATGTCTAGTCATCTACAGTATTTGGAGCTTAATATAAGGGAGAAATTGAATTTAAATTGTTGATATATATATATCATTCTATTTATGGCTAGTTTCGAAATTACATTTTGAAGATTGATTGGTGAGTTCTCATATTACGAGATTAAGCCTTTTACTATTTGACATATATTACTATTTGAGACTATTTGTTTTTCTATATTGACGGTCAGTTATAAATATGTTATAAGCTCTCGCTCATGTTTAATAGAGGCATGTTAGACGTGTGGAGTCTATGTTGTCTTCAATTTCATACTAAAGATATTTCTTATCCTTTTTGGACAGTTGAATTGAGATTTGTCTTTCGTTTTGTTTTGATTATTGATTGATACTTGAATGTCTTATGTATGCTTAATGATATAGCTTGATTAGGATCCTTCAAAATTTCAATAATCGTATCATGCCTAGAGGCCGTCTTTCGGGATTCTGATATACATACATATATATATATATATATATATATATATCATCCTATTTGTGGCTAGTTTCGAAATTATATTTTGAAGATTGATTGGTAAATTCTCATATTATGAGATTAAGCCTCTTATTATTTGACCTATATTACTATTTGAGACTATTTGCTTTTCTATATTGACGGTCAATTACAAATATGTTCTAAGCTTTCGCTCATGTTTAATAAACGCATGTTAGACGTGTGAAGTCTATGTTGTCTTCAATTCCATACTAAAAATATTTCTTACCCTTTTTGGTCAGTTGAATTGAGACTTGCCTTCCGTCTTATTTTGATTATTGATTGATACTTGAATGTCTTATGTATACTTAATGATATAGTTTAATTAGGATCCTTCATGATTTCAATAATCATATCATGCCTAGAGGTCGTCTTTTGGAATTTTGACAATATATATATATATATATATATATAATAACTCGCAATTATATTTATAATTATTTTCGATGTGGGGGTCAGATGCGTTATAGTCCTATGAAACTTGGGGACATGGGAAGGGGAAGGGTCACTTCATGTAATGGCAATGTCACCACTCACCGCACTAATTTTGTTTGACAATATATATATAATGTACAAACTTCCAATATAAAGATTATGATAAGACAATTTCAAAATATAGTATAATATCCCATATTTAATAGAGGACAAATTTATTTATTAATTTTAGTCCTACTGATCTTATAATAAATAGAGGATCGTGTATAATAATATTACACAATATATTTTGACTTTCATCTTGATTGACATCTAGCCTTAGGCTCTCACCTTTCTCCACTCTCTAGGCGATCATGGCAATTTAGGGCAATCGTCTCTCCAAAACCTACAAACAATATTATCTGTGATAGATTATTGTTTTTAGTTGTTTTAATTATTTTTTACTATATTATTCTAATTAATTATTTAAAGTTATGTAAATATTAAAATTAAATAATAAATTAATTTTTTTAAAAAAATTGAACAAACAAAATTAAATAACTAATTTAATATCTTTCAACAATTATATTTATGCCAAAAAGAAAATACTTTTAAAAAATAGAATATAAATAAATAAAAAAGTTTATGTATATTACTTGAGATGATGTTAAAGGTACATTAACAATTTAAAAATATTTTTAAAGTAAATATGGCGAGATGTATTCGTTAAAAATAAAATTTTTAATTGACTTTCGAAATTTTTATATGAACAACATAAATTAGAATAAAATAAGTAATATATATTCTTTTAAAATAACATAAAATATATTATAAGTCATAATGATAATTTTTTTATTTTTTATTAAAGAAAGTCTATCCATCCTAACTAGCTACGCCTCTAAAAATATTTTTATTTCATCTTTACCAACTTCTATAAATACTTCTTACATTATGATGATCTTTCTAAGTTAATCCTAAAAACAAATAATTAATAGTTTTATCAATATTTTGTCCATATTAGATCTATCTTATTTGATAAAAAATTATAAAAATATATTCCTTATAAAAATAATTTTGAGATGTACTAAAATTTTCTAATATTTATAAAATTATGTGCTCAATCAAATTATATGCAACGATCCAAATTTGCTAGTGATATTATTTTCTTTGAGTCTAAGCCTGCAAAATTTTAAAATGGGTCACTAATAGATAAGCATTTTATCGATGCGTAGGACTTCTCATTTCAAAATGGATTTTTACATACACTCCCTCTATGAACTTAGTGTTCTCGCTAAGGTTTGTCCATCCTCATGGGGATTCATCTAAATTCAGTTAAACTCTAACTTACATCGACGAAACTGACACAAAATGATTTTGATACCATCCATAACAAATCAATCCACCAGTAATATTGTTCTTTTTGGACCTAGGTTCTCACTTCTTTAAGATGCGTCACTAGTAGATGAAACATGTTACTTATAAACTTAATATTTCTCTTGTATTTTATCGATTTAAGACTTTTTATTATATTATATCACATAAATTAAAATGAGAAATTATATTATTGACTGTGGTTGTCCTAGTCCAGTTGTCCCTTTGTCTAGAGAAAAAGTATTTAGGCAAAAAAATGAACCATCAATCTCACTCACATTTATGAATTTAAATAAAAAAAATAAAAAATGACCCCCCACCTTTCCTTAACAAACAAATTAATTAAATTAATTATGTGAAATGTATCTCTAAGTTCTGATTTGACAGAACCTATTAAATTTTACTAAGTTGAAAGTCATCGATCAGGAATTCAAGTCAAAGAAGACTTTAAAAATATTAATTTTTCCATTTAATTTGATTGTATTATTTTAATTTGACATGTAATTTACAAAATAATCCCTGGATAGATATATGATCTACTTTATTTATTAAATTCTATCTACGTGAATTTATTCAAATTCAATTTTACCTTCCTATTTTTTACCCCTTCTAATTAATCAGACGTAACTTTTGCTTCATAGTTTGAAACTTACACCTCACCTCATGTTATATAAAATATATGTATTTTTCTCAAATAAGACAATCCGACATGAATCTAATTATGAGTATAGTCTTTTTCTTAAATCAAATTACTAATATCATCTTTTTCCGATAAATATTTCACATTCGCCTTTATGATAAATAAGACTTACGCCCAAAATTTATATGACTCGCACTTCATATTTCGAAACTTATATTTCATCCTGTTGAATTAGGTGTCTAACTCACACCTTAAAAGATAGATCAAAGGAAGAAAAATTGTCTAAACCTTATAAGGATACCACCCATCTCATTAACCACCAATGTAGGACTTTGTGTCTCAACAATCCCCCTCACGCCCGGTGTTTAGCATCTGGTGCGTGGACAATTTTTTGGAGCCCAACATTGGTTGACACGAGCCTGCTCTGATACCATGTTTAATTAGGTCTTAGGCCTAACTCACACCCCAAAAGCTAACTCAAAGGGAGAAGGATTGCCTAAACCTTATAAGAAAACCACTCATTTTACTAATCACCAATGTAAAACTTTGTGTCTCAACATATCCCATGCTATATAAAGCATCTCTATTTTGAACAAACATTTCATTTTCACTTGTATAAATTT
Organism: Solanum sejunctum; assembly: GCA_025642045.1. Classification (NCBI taxonomy): domain Eukaryota; kingdom Viridiplantae; phylum Streptophyta; class Magnoliopsida; order Solanales; family Solanaceae; genus Solanum; species Solanum sejunctum. The sequence continues at coordinate 19,490,779 of JAOTQJ010000091.1, forward strand.
CAAAGAAGAATAATGACACTTGATCAGGAAATGAATTATTAATTTCAAAAAAAAAATCGACATCGACTTTTTTAGATAGAGAGAAATGAATAAGTTAAAAAAAGAGCTCCATCATTTTTCAAATTAATTTAAATATATAATAAAACCGTACAAAAGATATTGTAAATTATTGTTATTTGTCCAAATGCCTACTTAATTCATTGTTGAAAATGTCCCAAGAATAGTGTAAGTTGGTCTCCTTGTCATAAGGGTATAGACAATAAATGTGATTGTAAGTGTAAATATTATTTATTATAATCTATATTTTATTAATATTGTTTATTTAATATATATTTAATTTTCATAGTGATGATGGAAGCCACCTTCAAGATTTTGCGACTTAAATGGGAATCAGAATTGAAAATGAAAGGGTAAATAACAGTAAATAGTGTCTAGATTAAATTTATGTGATATAATTTAATTTTTATAAGAAAATAAAATATTTTTATATAGTTATAAAGATTTTTCATTTAGTGTAATATATATGAGGAGTTTTAAGTTAGATTAATTTGAATGTGATATCAATTTTTTAAACAGATGAATTAAGAATAATATCACGTAAATTAAATTGGACGCAACATTTTTTAGTCATTTTATATGTGTGTGTTTTTGTTGTTGCTCCTTTCTAGAAAAGATTGAAATTATTTATATTTTTAAAATTTCTTAATTTTTGAACTTTTTTTATTCTCCATAATATACTTTTATAATTATAAAAATGTCATGAAACATTTAGCAGAAGCTAAAATATGTCATTAAAAATAAGAACACGTCATAGCAATTTAATTCTTAATTTCATCTGTTTTTTTATTTGTCAATCATCAAAATTTTTCTTGATTTAATAAAAATAATCTTAAATATAAAAATATATTTTATTTTTGAACTATTTAGAAAGATAAATAAATTGTATAAATTAGAAGAGTGGGAATAATATTCACTATAAATTCAAGGTTGTGACTTTTCCCTATGTGACAAATAACAACTAATTCTCATCAGTATTGAAAAGGAAAGGAGCAATTAATAATAGTATTTCCTACATTTGATTTCTATTTATTCTTTTTCGTGTTATTTAAGATATATTATACATTACAAGTCTTAAAAATAATTTAATATGTATTAAAAATAAATTAAATATTACAAGTCTTAAAAATAATTTAATATGTATTAAAAATAAATTAAACTTTGCGCCTAATAAAGTATCCATAAATGAAATATCTCAGAATGAAAAAGAGGAAAAAGGTCAAATCAATAATAGATAGATGTGGCATATTCGATTTGGATCATATAATACCCCAAATGAATTTCAAATGATGAACAATCACTGTCTAATCAAAGGCTAAAGATAAAGTTTAAACTTACATTTCATCATCATCAATATACCCCAATGCTTCAAAAGGTTCTCGCTCATTACGAGGTAAGAGAAGGTCGGATGTACACAGCTTAACCCCTATATTTAAAAACATAAAGCGGATGTTTTCAGATGATTCATGAGGAGCGTCGAAAGTTGCATTGACTAACTGCTACTTCACAAATGAAGAAGCGCAGACAGTTTAAAGAGTCATTTTGTTTTATTCCATCATACTCCAAAGCCAAAAAGTAATCAATCTTTGACTTTATCCGAGATTGATGAAAAAAAAAGTCTAAACTTGCATTTAATATTTAAAAATAATCAATTTTGAATTTATATCTTTTTTTTGAGAGTTGAATTTACATTTTCAAATAAGAGTTTTTGAAAAGTGAATTATTCTAGAAGTTATGAGAGGTAGGTGTAGAAGATAAATTAAAAAAGAATTGAGAGACAATCAGTTTGATAAAATATGATATAATTTTAATTTACTGAGAAAAATATGAAGACCGATGATTAAGGTAAGAAGTTTGTAGGCAATTGAATGTTGTACATTGGTGGGACAGGCAGGTGAGCTAATTAACCCCATCTCCTCTCTGCAATTTCTTAGTATTAGTATTCGATTATCACGTAATTTTTTATTCTGTAATATGTTTTTGTATCAGTTAACAATTTGCATATTTTTCTAATAATTTTACTTTAAATAATTTTTATTTGAGAAATTTTAATAGCTCAATTAGTTATCTATTTGAACTCTTATCTTGTTGGTGATGGTTCAATTCCCCATGTTATATTTTTCTCTCTATTTCCCCTTTCCCTACCCCTATTTCTTTTTTAAAAAATAACTTCTTATGCAATTCTATTTTGAATGACTTCTTGTGCAAATGAATCTAGAATTTATCAAAAATAATTTTTTTATTTTACAAAAAAAATAAATAAATTATCATTGTTACTTATTGTCTTGTGTTATTATTGTTAGTCGCACCCATTGTTTCCTTACCTTACATTTCATTTTATCATATCTAGTCTTTCTGCTTATGGGTTTTGAGCTGAGGGTTTTAGGAAACAGTCTCTCTACGTCTATGAGGTAGCGGTAAGGTCTGCGTACAATCTACCCTCCCCAAAACTCACTTATAAAATATCACTGAATATATTATTATTATTATTATTATTACAAAAATAAAATTAAAATTTACATATATATTATTTCTTTCAAACTTCACTTGTGATCATAACCCCACCCTTGTAACAAACAAAAAATTAAAGACCCCTCATTGTATACATCTAGATGGGAGTAAGTTGACTTGAACAGGAAAATGATTCAGCATTATTAAATGATATACATGAAATGTGGGGCATTTTTTTTTTTAAAAAAAAATATATATCTCGACATTTCCAAAAGAAGAAGAGGGAAATCTCCTAGTGAGCTTTTGGTGTTTATTTATCTATTTATAATAATAACAAAGAAAGTGAATAAACATTAAATTAAAAAACAATTTTATATGACACTGATAGAATATTATATTATAGTTATTTCTTATTTATTATTTAAAAATAATTTAATTTTATAGGATATCGATGGAGTATCAATATATCTAGGAGTATCACTGAGGATTAACTTATCAGTATAGTATCAATATACTGATAAAATATCACAAATAATATATTTTTTATTGATTTAAAATTTAATAAATAAGATATGATTTTACAATTAATTTTCTCTTAATTATTTTTTATTTTTATTTTTTAAAAAAAGAACTCAATCCTATATATAAGTTACCAATAAGTTATCAATATATCAATGGATGGAGGATATAAAACTTGTATAGTATCAATATATTAATAAAGTATTACAAAAAATTAATTCGTAGCAATTATATGATACTAACATCATGAGAGAAATAAAAAAAATAGATAAAAAGATAAATAATCTAGATCATAAATCTATTAAAAATAAATAATCTCAATTGAATCGATCCAATTAATAAATAATTTCACAATTAGCTTTTTCATTACTACTTTTCTTTCGTGTGGTTGGCATGATAGGAACACGTCGTAGCAATTTGTTTCTCTTATTTGCCATATGACAATCATCAAAATCTTTCTTGTTTAATAAAATTAATATTAAATATAACAATATATTTATGTTTAAACTGCTTAAAAAAATAAATCATATGAAATTAAAAGAGAGGGAGTAATATTCACTGTAATTCAAGATTGTGACTTTTCCCTATGTAACAAATGACAACTAATTCTTAGAAAGAAAATCAGTATTGAAAAGGAAAGGAACATTAATAATAGTATCTCTTACATTTGATTTGTACCATATTTTTTTTTCATATTACTTAAGATATATTCTATATTATAAGTTTTAAAAATAATTTTAATATGTTTAAAAAAAAATTAAACTCTGCCCTAATAAAGTATTCATATTGAAATATCTGATAATTAGATATAAGATATTATATAATTTTAAATTTTTGAGAAAAATATAGAAATCGAAAATTAAAGTAGACAGTAAATAGATAACTGAATGTTACTACACATCAGGTCGAACATGTCACGACCCGGCACCCACACTATGAAATATTATTCGTTTTACCCGCATACAACTTAGGCGTATGGTTTTACCCTTTGGGGGGGAAACCCCAAAAGACGGCTCACAGGTTAAGCTACCGGTCCCTCACTAAATAGTCCAGGACTCCCTCTCTCTTTTCCGACGTGGAAGTTCTAGCAAGCCAGGCGTCCGCATACAACCCACACCCTGCGCGCTTCTGCACTCACCCCCTGTATGGACTCAGTGTCCTCGCTGAGTTTAGCCCTCATCATCGTACTAAGCGAGAGTCGGCTCTGATACCGTCTGTAACGACCCGGCACCAACACTATGAAGTATTGTTGGTGCTTTGCCCGCACTTTTGTCCCCTTGGGGTGAAAGCCCCAAAAGGCACCTCACGAGTTAAGCTACCGGTCCCTCACTAAATAGCTCAGGACTCCCTCTCTCTTTTCCGATGTGGGAGTTCTAGCAAGCCAAGCGTCTGCACACAGCCCAGATCCTGCGCACTACTGCACTGGACTCCCCTCTCTTTTCTGATATGAGAGTTCTAGCAAGCCAGGTGTCCGCACACAGCTCAAAACCTGCGCATTACTGCACTCACCCCTTGGAGGGTGAGCTAGCCCTTTTCTTTATTATTAGTAGTATTTAGTAATCACATAGTTTCTTATTTTTTAATATATTTTAATAACTATTACTTTATTTGTTTTATATATTTTTCTTACAAATCTACTTTGAATAAGTTCTTATTTAAATTAATAGTCTATTAAAAATAATCTTTACCTAACAAAAATAGGAGGAAATATGTAGTATATTAAATTCTTTGTTGTTACGTTTTTTAAAGAGAGAACCCCCGCCGCAACAAAATGAAAAAGATCAATAAAAAATGTTTAAGAATTAATTGGTACACCTACAAATGCCATATAACAGATGGGATCGTGCTTAAAAAATTAATAAATAGTATATTGTTGTCATTTTTTTTAATGAAAAAATTAGGGTACTAGTCTCAGTTTTTTGTGAATGCGTCTTTTTTTTTGATTTTTTAAAATATTCCCATAATTAAGAATTATGAGACTAATCTTTTATTCCATAAAAGATAGAAAATTGATCACACAGTTTTTCGCAATAAACGAAAAATTAAAGACCCCTTATTCAGATGACAAGAACAGAAAAATAATTCAGAATTAAATGATATACAACTATATAAAATTAATATGTTGCATGAATGGTGGAAGACTTTTTTTTTAATAAAAAATATATCTCCAAATTTCCAACAGAAGAAGAGGGGGAATCTCCTTGGTGAACATTTTTGTTTATATTTATTTATTTATAACGATAAACAACAAAGAAAAAGAATAAAAATTAAATAAAAGGACAAATTTATGTATTTACGACCAAGTCTCAAATATTATTTCATCTCATCAAAAGCTAGGTCTTCTTGAAACTAAACTCCAAATTCTTCAAGAAATTAACTCCAGAATTCAGCAAGAAAAAAAAAGAGATAGAGAGAGACAGAACAATTTATGCAAATTTGTACATCGCGATTTCCTGATCATTATATCTGAACTCAGTATTTTCAACACGAATGTAATTCTAGGATGAATTCATTAAAAGTTCTTCTAATAATTCAACTCCCAAGTCTTCAAAAACAAGAACATTTTCCACATTTTTATTGTTGTTCTTCTTTCTTCTACATCTCTTGTGCTTGACTCTTCTAGTTTTATGAGTAGCTTTAAGAACAGCAGCTGGAGATAATCCATCTTTACAAGAATACTCAATTTTTTCAAGTGATTTTTTGACTTGTTCAATTGGAAAATTGAGTAGAGACCAAGAACCTCTCATTGATAATGCAGCTTGATCATAAGCTAAAGCAGCTTCTTCAGCAGTATCGAATGTTCCTAACCAAACCCTAATTCCGTTACGAGTTGAATCCCTAATTTCTGATGCATATTTACCCCATGGCCTTTTCCTAACTCCAATATAATGTTTTTCTTCTTGTTTTTTCTCTTGGGATGTTACCTCTTCTTGATCATGATGATTATTTTGTCCACTAGCTGTTGTTGTTGTTGTTGTGTTTGAGGATTCTACAACTACTTCTTGATGATCATTTTCACATGGTATATTAATTATTGGTGAATCTTGATGATCATATTCTTCAACAAATGGATCATTGAAGCAAAGATCATCACTATTCCATAGTGGTGTTGGTGGTGATTCATTTTGAAAGAAGAAAAAATTGGAATGTGCAAATGAAGTGTCAATCTCTAGTGGGATTGAGTTGCTTGACATCTTTTAATTTTTGGTGTTTTTTTGGGTTGTCAAGAGAGTCTCAAAGTTGTTGAGTAGCTTAGACTCTTTATATACGGAGAGAGCACTATTGGATGAGGAAAGAGAAATAGTGGTGTTGGAGTTGGACCACCTCAAAAAACAAGTAACTCTCAATTAAATCAGCAGTCAATTATTCTCGATCCAATGAAATGCATAGGTATATGAGAAAATTGAAAATTCAAGCAAGAAAAAAATATTTTATTTTATTTTTAATATTTAGAATTATGTTTGAAATCATTAGATAGAAATCCAAAGATAAAAAGAGAAACAAAAAAATATCACTATTGTATAAACGAAGAATTTGAGAGTAAGCATGATACAATCTTCAAGATGATTCTTTTGAAGAAAAAAAAAGAATAGATCATCCATAGTAATATAAATTTTGTTGGTCACTAATTTTTATTTTCTTAATATATAGCGGATTGGATGAGAAATAGAGACAATTACAAAATTTGGTTTAGAATGATAATCCCTTGATGATTACGAGTTATCGCAATAATAATCTATTATTGTTGTACATATATAAAATTTAAGGAAAAAAAATAGAAATATTTATGATATGTTATTCTGAAAGGATTGTTACAATAACAATCTTAGTAAATTTATAAGTTGGATATTTGAATTCTCATTTTATAAGTGCGAATTCGACTTTTCTTTCCTATTTTTCTTTCTTTTATCCTCAAATTTTATTTATTTATTTATTGAAAAAAATGTTGTTATAATTGTTAGTACTTGAAATATGTCGTGCATGCCGTACATCCATAACAATTATTAGATTTTACATTAAATATACCATCAAAGTGTAAAAGGTGAACTTCAAAAAATTATTAAAAATGTATTATTATTATTATTAATTTAAGAGCTAATTAAGTATGCCTTTGTCTCACTTTATATAGATGGTGGGATATATTTGACAATTTTCTTCTCAAGATATTTTCACCTTTTTTCAGAGTTGATCCATTCCCACCCTATTTTTTTATAAGTATAAAAGAACAAATGACATACTATTGAACTTGGGTGGTGTCATAATCATTAATGGAAATATGTATTAAAAAAATTAGCTTATAGGGTGAGGTGTAGGTCGTGTGTGAACCCTAGGAGAAAGACAAGACTTACACCTTGTCCAAATGTTGATGTCAAATATGTACCAATTGTCATGTGCTTGAGAAAAGTGGCAATGGTTCCTTAGCCATCATCAAGAAACTTTTTTTATATCTATATTCGATGTCCTCATCTGAGTTCGTTAATTCAGATTTATATTACATAGAACTCATTTTGATAAGGTATAGAATTTGAATTTAAAATTTTTGATTAAGAGAGGAGCAATTCTATTCATCGCGTAGAATTTTGCTAGTATAAATTCACGTCACGTGAAGTCTATTTAGGAGAAACGCTTCCTATCAAGAATTTTTTTATACTCAGAACTTAAACTCGATACATGTGATTAAGGGGTGAACAACTTCATTCACTGCATCACATCCTTTTGTGGTATCATCTATAAATTTTGAAGTTCCATGAAATGATTTTACATTGAAATAGAATTGAAATTTAAATTTTACGAATTTCAAATCATAGAATAATAGTAAACATTATTATTTGAGTAATTGAGTTCTAAAGTTCATTTTTATGGTAATTTGATAGAGATTTTTCTAACAAAAATATGAAAGTTGAATTAATATTATTAAATTTGATGGAACGCACATATAAATTTTTAATCCCACCTTGATAATTGTCACGGGCTTAAAACAAGTGGTAGTGGTTCCTCAGCCATCGTCAAGAAATTCAAAATCTTGATGAAATAAATTCAAATAAAATAGAGAGTTAGGGTTTGAATTGTATAAGCTTTTGATTTTAGGATAACGATAATAAATATAAGTAATTGACTATAAGATTTAACTTTCACGTACACCAGCTAATTGAATATTTTGATATAAACAACGTTTCTTAAAAATTAAATTTTGCATTCGATTAATTCTTCATTCGGAGAGCAAAAAGGTCTTTGTCTATCGCAAAATATTCAGACCGTGAGCATAATGAATATGAGCTTCTTAAGAACCTAATCCCAGGTCAAGATCAATATAGAATAAAAAGCGACCATTCATATTGAATTCGATTGAATATGTATATAATTTTTTAACCTAAATTAAAATTATTAAAATTGACGTACGTAATTAGCTTGAATCCAAATTTCTTCAATTTAAGAAGTGGTGTCAAATCAATTATCCCAGAATTTTCTACGCAAGATTGTGAGATTGCTAGATGTGCAAGAAAACGAAGGGTAGCCTTTAGTTTGACCAAAGGAAAAAGTTAAATTATATGTACGGACGATATAAAGTTAAATTAAGCATTTAATAGAAGCTTAATTAATTTTTATGTTATCAAGTAATTTCTACTAGTAATTGTAGATAATTTGAGTTAATATTAAAATAAGTTTAATCATTTATGAAAAACTATTTATTGTTATTTGAATAATTTGATATTACTCAAAATTAATTTCTATGGATAATATAATGAGTTTAATCTCTTATAGGGGACACATTAATTGTATGGTAATGCAACATTACGAAGTTAAATTTATTTTGATTGAGAATTTTTGACGTGAAATATAAATCTAATTAAATAAATAATATTTAATATTTTTTTAAGTAAAAACCAGGGGAAAAAATAAAAATTGTACACCATCATATCAAGGATATCTTTGGAAAGTGAAAAAAATTGTATTTTCATTACTCTTCTATTTTAAATTAATTAAATTTTTGATTTTTTTTTAATATTCATAATATTTGAATTGTTGAAAGTTCAAGGTGAATGTTTAATTTTTTTTTTTTATATTTACGCTTTCATTTATTAAACTTTTATATTTTCTATGAGATAAAGCTTTATCGTCAAGAAGGAAACAACCCGAATCATCAGCTAAGGCCTCTAAATAATCGCTCAATGATAAAGGAGGTAGGGGTGCAGAGACAACCAGAAGGTTTGCCTAGAAGCAGCCACCCTTGAAAGAGTGCGTAATAGCTTACTGATCAAGCGCTCTTACGTCGAAGATGAACGGGGCTAAGCGATCTACCGAAGCTGTGGGATGTAAAAATACATCAGTAGGGGAGCGTTCCGCCTTAGAGGGAAGCCTCCGCGCGAGTGGTAGTGGATGAAGCGGAAGCAAAAATATTGACTTGAGTAACGCAAATATTGGTGAGAATCCAATGTGTACTACATATTTATAATTTTATAGAAGACAGTAGTAAAAAATATAGTATAAATTTTATTTATAAATATTTTTTTAATATATATATATTATCTCAAAAATTTAATTAAAATTTGACAGAGGGAGTAATTAATTAAAGAAAACTCTTTCATCCTAATCTCGTATTCTGGAAAGAGTAAGACGTTTCTTTTTGATATACACATGTTATAGACAATATCAAAAGGGTTTTTGAAGTGCGAAATTTCAAAATGAAATTATTGCGAAAAAAAAGGTACTTTTTCCTTTGATTTTACTTGACCGTGATACCAAAAATAAATATTTTATTTTATTTATAAAATTTATGCAAATCAAGAGAATTTAATAGTGTTAAAAAACATATAATAGTGATCAAGTTTAAAATTTCAAAACATCATTTATTATTAATAAGGTTATTAAAAAACATATTTGATTAAAACTTTCTTAAGTGATGTGTCAAGTGAATATGGATCAAGTAATATAAATACAAGTAATAAAATATACTTTTAATTAAAATTTTCTTAAAAAACGTAACGAAAGTCAAGTTATATAAAATGAAAGGAGTACTATAACACTTAAAAGTCTAAATATGATTAAGCTTTTAAATATGCCAATAAGTGGTTGTTATCAAACCTACACTAATACTAAATTTGCATTGACAATTTTAAATATATACCATAAATTTAAAATTTAAAACTTCAAATTTAAATTCTGAATTCACGTCATATTAGGGCATATCGTCTCCTTTCTTTTACTCTTTTAGTGGTACAAGCTATAGAGACATATATCAAAATTTAAAAAAAGTCAATTATCTTTAAAGTGAACTTCATTGCTACACCACCTAATTCAAGACTTTTTTAAACCTTTGGCATCACACAGCCTTTTTAGACTTGGACCTACTAATTATAATTAACTAGAAAGACTTTTATTTCAAAAACAGTAAGCTAATAAATACTAATTAACAAGATGATTAACAAGAATTAAAGTAAATCCACTAGAAAGTGGGATCATTTTACTTGGTTGTTCTCATGAGACATGACTACAAACTCTTCTTGCTAGAGGATGTTAAAAAAGAGGCGTATTGGGTGGATTAAAACTCTCGTAATATATAGAATTTAGAAAAGAATTATTAGGTAGTGGAGTCTGATAATATATTTAGCAGCTGTTGCGGTTCAACATCCACGGTGAGATTGTCGGGGTGTGTGGGAGGTGGGAGCTCCCCACTCGAAGGTCGGGATTCGGGGGGAGCCCCGACCCAAATTTTAAGTGCTACTGTTTATTCTTTATGTACACTTATATTCTGTGTACACTTATATTCTGTGTACACTGTTGCCATGGAGGTTACCCAATTAATTTTTGGGTTTACCACGAAAAAGTACTCTTTCTCTTAAATTATTCTCTCTAGCTTCTCTCGAAAGAAGAACTCTTGTTCTTCAATCTTCATCTTCTTTTTGTTGCTGCAGATTATAGATTTATATTGCCCAATAAGAACTCAACCATAAAGGCTATTGTACGCAGTCTTATATTATATTTTTGCTAAAATATTATTTTTAAAGCTTGAACCATGACCTGCTCGTCACATGACATCAACTTAATTTACCAGCAACTCTAGCCATAGGATTTTATATATTTATATTATTCCATTATGATTTAGTTGCCTAATTAAAGTCTAAATGTGATTATAATTAATCATTAATTTCCATAGGGATGAATTAGTGTAGTCTAGATTCTAAAATGAGATGGCCACTTGACCAAATCACACCTACCAACTTTTTCTCTACATAGAGTTGTTTTCTTTTTATAATACAGTATAATATATATAACAAAAAAAGGAGTATAGAATTTCTTTTTTCATGAAGAGTAATTACTGTGAGAATAATGACTGGCAAATTGTAGTAGGTTAATTGTTCTTTTCTTTGGACATTAGTTTCATTTTTTTAAGGACATTTAGTTGCAGCTAAGTTTTAGGTAATTTAATAGCATAAGGAATATTTTACTCATCATTAATGTCTATACATGTGTGTGGAAAGTAAATTTGTAAAAGTACTCACTCCATTCATCTTTATTTGTCTACTATACTATTTTGAAAAGTTTAATTAACAGTATTTCTTCATTCATTAATTATAATCATTTCTCTATTATATTTTTAAAATACTCTATTTATTATGATAAAATTACTCCTATTATTTACTATTCCTTATTCTCTACGCCAAGATAATAAAAAATAATAAATAAAGATGAATGGAAGAAGTAATTTGTAAGTACATGAATTGATGAGTAAGTCTTATCTCCAATATCTCAAGAAAGAATTTTGAATATAATCATAAGTGTAAACACATAATGTGATTAAACATTTATTGACGTATAGTGAAATTATTCGCTTTAAGCTTTAGTTTAACCTTACACACGGACATGAATCAAATGCTGTATGACAGAATTTCAAATTCAAACATCTAAAGTTTAAATTCTGTATTATCTCGTTATAATTAATTAATTAGGGTATATCATTGTGATCAAGACTTAATTAATTAAGAAATGTAAACCTATAAGTGATGACGTGGCATCTTGTCAAAAGAAGATAAGATTTATTGAGATACATGCATGAGAGACCTAAAAAAGTTGTGTCAAAAGCTTCAACAAACTCCTAGAAAATTTTCTATTTGGATAAGAGTTTTAAAATTATATATAAGGATGATGTTATGAAAATTACTTATAGAATTAGGTTACTTATAAGTTAATTACAAATAAATGTCTTCATAATCATTAACTAAGAATACAATAAAATGATACTTCTTCTGTCCCAATTTATAAGTTAATTACAAATAAATGTCTTCATAATCATTAACTAAGAATACAATAAAATGATACTTCTTCTGTCCCAATTTATGCCACAGTCTTTCCTTTTTATTCCATTTCAAAAAAATATCACCTTATTCTAATCGAAAATAATTTAACTTTAAAATTTTTATTTTACCCTTAATGAAATGATTTTCTATCAAAAATTTAAAAATTATTTTAGACCACAAGTTTTATAATTCTTTATTTTTTTATTAAACACCATGCCAAAGATACTATATAAAATAGGACAAAGAAAGTACTTAACATGTTATGACTAGAGGTGGACATGGTACGATATTAACAATTTTGGCTTGGTGATTTCAATTTTTAGTTTTTAAAAATTATAACATTCTATGTTAAATTAATTCGGTTGGTTTAGATATTAGAATATTTCAAAGTTTGATTTGGTACACCATTGTTTGTTCAGCTTCAATTTACATATAATCATGTAATAAAGAATATTGATTTTGACTTTTTAAGAAACATCTCAATTTATATTATCATAACAACATCTTATACAACAACAACAACATACCCAGTATAATCCCACAAGTGGGGTCTGAGGAGGGTGTAATGTACGCAGACCTTACCGCTACCTCAGAGAAGTAGAGAG
>JAOTQJ010000091.1:19509362-19526928 GCA_025642045.1 Solanum sejunctum
TTTGGAAAGATCATCATAAATGACTAAAGTGTATCGTTTCCAACACATAAAATATCAGCTATAACTACTCCCTTTTTAAGGAGCAAGATATTATAATATAACAGATGAATTCACCATTTCAGCTATTACATCCAGTAATTTCAAATTTATATATAGTTATACAAACTTTTGGATCCCTTTGATATAAGAGAAATTTTGTTTGTAATCACAAAGATAGTTAAAAATCATTTCAAGTAATATGCACAAGTAGAGCTAAGCTCACAAGGGATTCATTCGAATTTCACTAGAAAATACATTATAAATATAAAGTTAATATTATTTTTCATATATATACAGGTAAATATTGAATCTCATTTCCTCATCATCTTTATTTTTTATTAGTGAAAAATCTTAGTTCTAACACTTGATCGCAAGTTTGAACTTTTGTAATCGTCAACTTTGACTTGTTCAAATTCCAAGTTCAACCACAATATATATAATATACACACACATATACCACCTTCACACATACTACCTTCTATTCTCGATCCAAATTTTATGGGAATTGAATGCACAAAACTCAAAAAATTGTACACATTTCTTGAACTTCAACAACTATGCGTTGAAATAGAACAAATCAAATACAATTTCCAAGAAAAAGTTACTACATTCACAATTAAAATAATCATGTGACTTATTCCGCAAAATATGCAGCTTAAAATGTGCCATCAAAACTCACAACTCACATTATATAATTAAGTGTATCTACACTTGGAACAGAGACTCTGGTATTTCCTTCGTCCATTTTTATTTATTCATTATATTATTTTATGATATTCAATAATATTTGTTCAATTTATAAAATTAAGAGATAATTTTATCTTTATCATTAATAATAGTTATTTTTCTATTATATTTTTCAAGACATTATATTTATTATATTTAAAGAGTAATTTAGTAAATTACACTTATCATTTGCTATGTACCAAGTCAATAAAAAACAAGTAAAGTAAAGATGAACGAAGAGAATATTAACTATTATATAAACAAAATAAAATAAAATGCACAAGTCAATCTTAAAGCTGGAAATGTGCTAGTTGCTTTGTTTCCCCTCTCACTTCCCATATTAAGAAACTATAAACAACAAAACTTAGATTTTGGTGATGATATAAGAATATTTTTTTTATGAAGTAGGACTTATTGGATCTTCACATTTTGTTGGTCTCCTACAACTAGGTCTAGAATTTTGTGGGTCCATGTAAACTCAATACTTTCAACTCGAACTAGTTATACGTACGAAAGAAAAAGAAAAGTATATATATAGTACAAAATCCTATCTTAGTGACAAGGCATTTAGCGATGGATCCATAGCTAATTCCTATTTTGTCAATGATATATAAGATCACACTAGCTCATTCTGAACTCAGCTTACTTTGATGCCATTATAAGTATATATTTAATTTTGTTTTGGGGGTTTGATATTTTTGAGACGAGGATCTTGGAAACAGTCTATCTATCTCTATGAGTTAGTGGTAAGGTCTGCATATATTTTACCCTATCCGGACTCCAGTTGTGGAATTCCACTAGGTATGTTGTTAATTTTGCACACCCTTCGCCAAATTCTCGACTCTGCCACTGGTTTAATTAAGGATGAAAATAATAGTTAAATATTAGGAAAAAAAAATGCCATGCTGAATATTATATCTATAAGCATATATATATCAGCTACCATATAATTTGCATCATCTTTAAGGGATCAAAGCTTTAGATTATCCAAAAGAAAAAACTTATGGACTCACCTCATAAGCCAAGATCTTTTTCCCCTAATCTGTTCTTTTTCTTCCTTCTTGTGTCCTCAAATCTCCTCACTTTTTTCATTTCTAACACCTTTAAACACTCTTCTTGTTATCTATATCAACAAACATATAATGCCATTGCCACAGCTTCATCACTAAACAATGCTATCCCTTTGGTTGTTGAGCCTGCAGAAACTAGAGATGATGTTATTCAAGAATCTGATAACACAGCACCTGATTTAGACCTTCCACCTGAGTTCATTGCTTTCACATCTCCACATAAACTACCATTTGGATTCAGCACAAACTTTGATTCTGACAAAATCATCCCTCCGGTGGGGCACCCGTGCACTAGGTTTCCTGATTTACTTCGTCATTACATGTTATATAGAGTCAATGGTTCTTGCCCTGATGATGAGCTCCTGGCACAGAAGCTGCTTCTCAAAGGTTTGTACTAAGAATTAATTAAGATATTGTTAATGTGGAGGCAACTTGTTCCTCAAATCTCCTCTCTTTGTTTGTTTACAGGTTGTGAGCCTCTCCCTCGGCGCAGATGCCGTCCTGCTGCTCCACAGGAATATGTTGAGCCTTACCCTCTTCCTGAGAGTCTATGGACTACACCATCAGATTCATCTGTTGTTTGGACAGCATATACTTGCAAAACTTATGAATGTCTTGTCAACAGGGTGAAATCTCAGAAATCATTTGATGATTGCAAAGACTGCTTTGATCTCAATGGCAGAGAGAAAAGACGTTGGCTGCCGACAAAGGGAGCTGGCCTTGACTTCTCTATTGATGAAGTACTAGCAGTGAAGAAGCCTGGTACAATCAGAATAGGACTTGACATTGGAGGTGGCGTGGCTACGTTCGCTGTAAGAATGAGAGAAAGGAACATAACAATATTAACAACTTCAATGAATCTAAATGGTCCTTTCAATACATTTATCGCATCAAGAGGAGTCATACCTTTGTACATGAGCATTTCACAGAGACTTCCTTTCTTTGACAACACACTAGATATAGTCCACTCAATGCATGTGTTGAGTAATTGGATCCCATCAACACTGCTCCACTTCTTATTTTTCGACATCTACAGAGTGCTTCGGCCTGGTGGGCTATTCTGGCTTGACCATTTCTTCTGTGTTGGTGAGCAATTTGAGCAAGTCTATGCTCCCCTTATAGAAAGCATTGGGTTCAATAAGGTCAAGTGGGTCGTAGGGCGAAAGTTGGACAGAGGCCCCGAGCTGAATGAGATGTATCTTTCAGCACTGTTGGAGAAGCCACTCAAGAATTCTTGGTGACAATATTAGATGTTTCTTTTACTTTCTTACTTTGTTAGTAACAGAAGAGGAGGGATCTTTCAGCACTGATGTTTTTTCTTCTTTTTTCATTTGTTATAGTCAATTCGTTTTAAATGACATATTCAGATATAAACTAACAGTTCGAGGTAACTCGAGTATGTTTGTGGACTAAACTCTGGTTGGCTTTTGAAGTTGCTGGTTGATAATGTCGGAAACCAGATTCCATATTCAGAGCATAAGATTTTGCTCTTTCGTATTGAAATTCACAAAAAATTGATCTCTTATTGCCATTAACAATAGAGTCAATATAGGATTTCCAGACAATTGGAGTAAATAGAAATGCCAACAGAGCATGAAATCTCAGCTCATGTTTTTGACAACTATATTAAAACATTGCAGTAACGGTATCCTGCCAAAAAAACTGCCATGTATAGTAAAATTTAGACTTCATGTTACAACAGCAGAACTTGATATTGCAAGGTACAAGTACCAAATCAATACAAACAACACTCAAGTCGAGAAGCATAAATTGCTACAGTGGGAATATTTCTCATTTGCAATATCATCACTCAGCAGCAGTAACTATTTCACTTCATCTTCGATTAGGTTGATAAAATATACAAACCCCAAAATAAAATATACAAACCCCAAAGCTGTACGGGGTATAGACGAGGTACTCTCAGGTTGTTTCACTGATCAAGTACAACTTCTGACCATCAGATATCATATCTATATCAAGAATTTTACCTGCATCTTCTGATAAAACACAAGAGCCAGATGGGAAGTTGAGTTGTTCAGAAGCTGCAGTAATGAGCTCTTCCATATTCGTAGGTACCCACAGTACAACACCATGTTTGCTGAGGACCTTGGGTTCCCATGGGTGGAAAGGGAATACCGTACACTTCCGCAGGTACTTTTTTTCTGTTATGCACAGATATTATAAGGTGAGCAAGGTTGAAACAGCTCAGCCAATTAAAATTAAAAATTGGTGATAAGTAACAATCTAGCTAGTGACACAAGGAACTTTAGTTGAAAAGAAGCTACAGCCCCTGCTGTTTGTTGTTTTGGAAGAGAAGTAAATGATTGATGACTTGCAGGTAATAATGAAAAATTAAGTTATAGCTTTTCTTGTTCCTCTTCAAGTCACTTTTTTATTGTTTCTTGGCATTTGTTGTAGGTCACTAGTAATGGGAAAGCAAGTGGAGAAAGGCATTCTCACAGATAAAAAATAAGCAGTGGTACCACAAAAAGGGTATAAGCAGTGATACTCCACTGCCTTTACTGATGGTCATCTGCAATACCTGAGATCTCGTGTGAAACACTGGCGAATTCTGACATTTGAGCTGATTTTGCCTCCTCCAGAAGCTTGATCAACTGATTGTTTCCACTCAGTCTAGCTTCATGACATGGAGTATTTCCCCATCTGCAACATAACAAGTTCCCTTTAAGTTTTAAGCGGCAAGCCATACTTGAAAAATGAGTACAGATATGCACAATTCAGCTATTACAATGCAATGTTTTGAAAGAGCAACCACGATGATCTATTCACCTCAAGTAGCCTGAAAACTTGAATGAAAGAAATTACACCAAGCTCAAGAAAAGAATTGACTAAGCATCTAATAATCTTGATATGGAAGCAAAATTACCAATGATCATGTATAATTCAAGGCATTTTGAGCTTGAACCAGGATGCACTTGACAATAATCTAATCTAGGTCATCAATGAGTTTTGTTAGAAATAAGGACAGGTTTCGCCTAAAGAAAATTGTTTCGGGATCATCATACTTGAGAAGTCATTCCCATTCTTGATTCTTCTCTATCTCATTTAGTTGATTACAGGAAAACCAATTAATGCAACTTCAACTTCACTGATGAGGAAGTTCAGAAGTTCATTCCAAAAGCATTCATTTTTCACATGACGCCTCATCTTCTCAACATTTCATTATTAAATGCCAGAGGAAAAGGGACATATCTATTTCCCCTTTTAATTGAAGAACACAGAGAACTTTGTCACATGAATAAAAATAAGCAAAGTGTCGATTTGATTTCAAATCCATTGGGTACTATATTCAAAATAGCAAGAGTAAAAAGTTAGATATTAGCTGTCAGGATAATCATATATAAGAAAAACATTTGTAACTTCATAAATGTCACTTATGATAAAACAAAAGTTGAAACCTTCCAACCACAAAATGAAATTCTGAAAAAGAACAAGAATAAGAAAGGTCCATAGATAAAGGATGTAAAGGATGTAAGATTCTAGAACTAATTATGCCTCTATCCCAAACTAATTGGGGTTAGCTATATGAATCCTCACTATCCATTTTGCTCCCTCTGGAACCAAATGGGAGATTCAACAATCATCAAGAAGAAGAAAAGTCACTCCCCTTAACGAATGCTCTAAATACTGATAGCAACAATATCATGTAAAATTTGTGTTTCCCGACATGTTAAGCACGAGAGTCTACCTTATCGTTTATGACAAAAGGTAGCTTGCTCTAAACTATCTACTGCATACTGTTAAGGAAGTGACTACAGTAATATAGCAATAAAGATTTAACTGGTACCTGTCCTTTGAAAAAACTGAAGCACCAGCTCCCAGAAGCAACCTCGCCATCGCAAATAATCCTTGAGAAGCCGCTACATGGAGTGGTGTTCGGAGATCATAGTCTTTGGAGTTTGCATCAATACCATTGGACAACAGCCTTCGTAGTAAATCTGAGTCCCCTTTTGCAACCAACGTACACAAGAAGCTACCAGCATTTTCAATCTTCAAGAAAGCACCTTCCTTAACAAGTAATGAAGCAACACGATCGTGTCCATTCTTGATAGCTTCAAAGAGCGGTGTGTTGCCAAAGTTGTCTACTCGGAAAAAATCATAAGCAATAAATATTTGAGAAGGGAGTTCACCAGTCAAGTACAGGTTTTAAAACCTACCTGAAGCATTGAGATCAACACCTTCTTGGATAAGGAAAAAAGAGATGTCTTCATATCCTCTGGATGCTGAAAGATGCTGTTGATAAACAAGCCTTGATTAGGAGTAAGTTTTCACACTCTTAAAATTCAACCTTCTTTTAGACCTCATGGATATGTTCCTGAATTTGTTCTCTATATGTAGTACCCCTGAAGCTGCTGTGGCAGAATCCTGGACCCCTCAAGGGTGGAACATATGCTTTAGAAGGAACCTAAATGATTGGAAGATTGGTAGGGTGGTCAATCTATTGAAGGAAATTCACATCTTCAGAGGTTTATATCCAGTTCCAGATTCCCTTAGATGGAGACATAACATTGATGAGTTGTTCTCAGTGGATAGACAGTATAAGCTGGAAATCATGGGTCAAGTTGGAGGCAGCACAGGGCCATGGACAAAGGTTTGGAAATGATTCACTCCGACTAAGGTTTTAATTGCTAGTCTTGGCAAGTGATCAGGAAGCCTGCCTAACACATGAAGCTTTACAAAAGAGGAAGTTTCAGATAGCCTCAAGGTGTTTCCTCTGTAATGAGGAAGCAGAGACAAACAACCACCTTTCTGCATTGCAAGGTGACTGTTTAACTGGGGTCCCTGTACTTTAACCACACAGGAGTCAAATGGGACCATGTGTGAACATACATCAGACCTACTAAGCTGTTCGATCAGGGGAGGTAGCAAATCACAGAAGAGATAGCGGAGAGTAATTCCTTCCTGCATATGGTGGAAGTTTGGAAGGAAACAAATGGAAGGTGCTTTGAGGACAGATTTAACTCCATGCAGAAGATTAGGAGAATGTATTGAAAACTTCCATTTCTGGTGTAAATAAGGAAATCTAGATGACGTAAGTTTGGTAGATTTCCCAGGATCCTTGTAATTAGTTTGATTTTCCTAGGCTCGTTGTTAGATAATTTTTTGGAGATGGGAAAGCATAGCCCTTAATACTGAGGAATACAAATTACCAATTATCAAAAGAAAATAAGACACTCAAATGTCTTTTATATCACGAGCGTTTAATAGTTACTCAGAAGATAATTTTTTTGAAAAAGAAGCAACTCATTGAAATGTCAAAAAATAATGAACCACAAAAAAAACTATATGTTTCTATTAAGATCATACCAGAGGTGATCTTCCATCATAATCGTTCTTGTTGGGATCAGCTCCAGCTCGAACCAGACTCTTCAGCTGGTGCAAATCACCATAATAAGCTGCACTATTCACTTTCAAAGCAAGCTCAGCCTCTTGCTTCCCAATATGGAATGTTATATCTGACTCCAGTTGCTTCAGACGAAGATCAGAACCCTTTCCCTGTCAGTTAAGACTGTTTTAGACCTTTTGAGTGATTAAGTTCTTCTAGTGCAAAAAGATGTTAATTTCCAAAAGGAAAAGAACAATTAACATTTATGAACTTACTAATTCTGACGTACTTTTCTAGTCAACTCTTGTACTACTACCAAGAGAGAACAGAAGCCATAGGTGGTATGAGTGGAGAATGGCATGTTGTGCAAAATATATTACCTCTAGTAAGTTGGTCAAGATTCTTCTTCCATCATGAAAATAGATCTCCAAAATATTTGAAAATGACTGCTTATCAATTCGTATGAGTCTGCATAGTTCACAAACACGGACAGTATATGGTTGTGGAATGTTGCAAAGAATGGATATTTCTCCAAACGAGCTATTACGCTCAAGAAGTGCTATCCTCTTTTCTGACCCATCTTCTCCTATACCAACTTCTTCCTGGATCAAACATACCACAATGAGTCTCGCAATATTAGCTACAGCTCGATCCCAAACATGAATTGATAAGTGTGCAGTTGTACGATTTGGAGTAGTTTTGGAGCAATGGGAAACTGGAAAATGGTACATTGTATTTCTTTTTTCTCCTCTCCTAGATTTTCTAATAACAACACCACAGTCTAACAATTTCCTTGCTACAGTTAGAGGACCAAGTCCATAAAAATAGGGTCAGAACTAGTGATATAACAAGGTTTAAAGGCCTCTAATATAAGGTAGGATATATATTTCCCAAGTCACAGATGAATAAAAGCGTATTATAACATAAAAGGCTGCCCAATAGAAAATGCTGAGCAGCAATAATAACGGTAAAAAATTACCAGGACACCATGACAGACAAAATAAAGTTGATCCACTACATGCCCCTGTTCCATGATCACTTCTCCTGGGAGGAAAAATTCTTCACAGACTCGAGTTACCTGAAATTTTTTCACAAAATCAGCTCATTAGCACTAGATTACTTTATTCTCTTTAACTAGGCCCAGTCGGAATCAACCAGAAAGGTGTGAGTGAGAAAGCAAGCATCCAAAGTTATACATTAAGAGAGGAGACAAGAAGGATGAATGTCGAATTCTTTCTAAATTTAACGGGTCATGCAATGCAGGTTGATAAGGCAGAAAACATCTCTACATGCAGAAAAAAACCATTAAGTTACCAAGGATCACTCTACAAATATGTTCTCAACCTAGCATCCCAACCTTGATGTCCTTGGGTGCACGGAAAACATGTAAAAATTATTAATTACACTGAAGAAGTAAAATGTGTTATACAATTTAATTAAGCTAGCAACCTTGAAATGAAGATGAAGTATATAAGCTGTTCACAAAATTCAGAACATGAGCACTCTGGATCTTATGTTAATAGCTGACCCATTGTGGAACTCATGGTGTGGGTCTATTTCATTTCCTGCTTCATTAGGATCAGTATAGCAAATAGGTAAGAATCTTATTAGCCATCAGTTTCTTGATGTTGTGGCAAAATATCTCATATAATTCCATGGATTTCAACTAGAATGAATGAAACAGACCTCTTCAGGAAAGAGAAAAGGATACAAACACTGTTTTGAGATCAAATAAACAATCATCGACAAAGAAACTAACTTACAATTTGACTAATGAATTCTGCGGAGCACCCCCTGAAAGGAGGAATATTTTCAATGCAAGACTGGTATAAAGTCTGGGATATCTGCGAAAAGGTTGAAGTGTTTGTTATAATATTGCCGAAAAAATGTCATATGCATCAGCAATGTCCAAATATAGCATCATAAATTGAGGAAAACAGAAAAGAAAACACATAATTCAAAGAATTCAAATTAGCCGATTCTAAGTCCCAGGGTATATGAGATTTAATGAAGATAGAGCATTTGCACACATATGCAGATTTTTCCTTTTGTTTATTTACCTTGGCACGAATTGAGATGGGAAGGTCCTGGAGAACAGCTGCATCAGTGTACGCACTTTCATATTGTAATCGCAAGTGATCTTTAATTTGATTACGAATATCCTTTCCGAGTCTATTTCTGTTCATATAGTTCATAAGATCCGTCATTCTGTCCCTGTATCGCACAGTTTTTGATCCCTTGACAATCAGTGCTGTCATGTTACCAATCAAGTATGCACCAAGAATCATATCAAAAGAGACATAAACCATTACAAATATCATTTCCCTCGGATTGACTGCATGTATTTCACCATAACCTGTAGGACCAAAAGATATCTTCATCTATAGTAGGATGTGACTACATATCCAGAAAGGTATAAAAGAATGCGATGAGTTGGGAAGAGAATGATCAAACAAATAAGTAGCATGAAGAAGGAAGAAACCTTCCTTCCAAGCATAGGATTACCGCTTCTAAACAAACAATTTGTTTCTTTTATATAGCCTTCAAATAGTTTCTTCTGGTTATAATAATCCCATTAGCAAAAAAAGACATTTTTACTCTGTTTGTCTCTTCACCTAAAAAGAATCTTTATGTTAATCCAAAACTATGTAAAAGTACCACCGAACCACCAACCTTATGAACATCTATATTTATCTGTCTTCAATAGCAACTGTGCCCTCTTCCTACTCTTTTGTTACCTATTTTCTTGTTTATCTTTTCCTTGGTGCAAGGGAGGGGATGTAGAAAAGATCACATTGCATGGTAGTAGTGATAGCTTGGCATGTTATGACTACTCATCTTTAAGGTGCCAAATTGATCATTTGTAAATAAAGATAACAGGATATCTCTAAAACACAATTAAGATCGAGTGACTGCCATGTATCCAGTCACATTAATAAGTTCAAAACATGCATAAATATTGGAATAGATGGATGAGCAATTATTTAGGCAAATATAAGGGTATAAAGCTTAGTGCTGCCTTTAGAGGGTTAAAATAGATTGAAAAGCCAATTACCAAACGCACCAAATATAACAAGCACTATCACTGTCAGCCAAACTGCCATCATACTACCTGTCACACCCCATGATTACTTTGTAGTTTGTACTATTTAAGGCCTGCAGTTCATGGTACTTCTATTATTCAGACATCTGATCAGGTATTTATATATCCTCAACTTACTCTAGTTTATAGGAGACAACAATGAACACAAATCGGAGGAAAAGGTTTCAGTTCTAGTCCTGGATATAGATTACCACATTGAATTTCAACTTTGGGTTTGAGAACTTTATAATTGTCAAATGAAATCTAGAGTCACAACTTATATCATATGATACAAAATAAGAACTCTCTTGGCAGGCAAAATGTCTGCACCCCATTTACAAGTACTAACTAAAACAACAGTTATTAGGAGAAAAGGGCAAAGACAACTTGACAGCAAAGGCTCTTCCATTTGTGATCCCCCAAGATAGAATGCAAGATGTAATTTTTTTTATCCCTCAAGATAGAATGCAAGATATAATTTTAAAAAATTTTTAAGAATTTATCCTATGAAATTGAGAAGATCTCTAGGAGAGGGCAGAAATCCCAGTCATAAAAACCGTTACCCAACTTGACTTGTGGATTTTTGCTTGAACAGTCACAAAAGACAACTAGTAGTCCGTCTTATCGAGGAAACAACCAACTATGGTGAATCATTTAATAGAGTGTAACAACTTGCGTATTGTGGATTCCATCTCTATCATCAGCCTTTTGATTTCATCTCCAATAGAACTGGAATATATTTTTCAGATAATTACGACAGTGAAACTAGAACTGGAATATATTTTTTCAGATAATTACGACTGAAACTAGAAAGAGAGCAACAGACATACCCACAGTTGCCATAGTGACAATGGCAAAGTACAGAGAAGTGATGTACCGCCTCCAAAGATCAATTTCTCTAAAGTTTGAGTAACTGTAATCTCCCAGGGTCAAACTCCCAATCCATGTGTAGCCTTCTTTCTCTTTAGGTAGAGTAGTTGCCAGAAAATAAAAGATGCAAGCTGCAGTATGCGTGCAATAGAGTTCCACAGTGATAAGCTTCACAATCCTAGTGAAGAGATAATTGATCCTAATATCTTTCTCCATCTTCTGGAAAAAGTCATCAACCCTGCGCACCCTGCTTATCCTAATCCACAAAAGGTATCTCACTCCTTCTATTCTGCCAGAAGCCTGATTATTTCAAACGGAACAGTTTTAGTAAATCAGCACTACTTGGATCAAGTATCTAACGTGAAATGCAGGTATCAACTCATTTAAAATTTTGGTCTTCACCAAAGATAAACTAATAGGAAATAAAGTAGACAAAAGAGCTTCCACTTTTATTGTCTTGTTGGCAAGAAAGTTTTCATTTCTCTTTACTAGGTTTGAACTGAAGATTACGAGAGAGGAGCATATTAATACAAGTGAGCTTTATCAATTTATTCAAGCATTTTATGCCTTTGACCATGAAAGACACACAACATTAGTTTAATTCCTCCTTATTGTTGTTTTTATCATTACCATATTTTCTCCTAACTGCCAATAGTTGTTTGTTATGCATGTTCTACAACATTTGGTAGATCTCCAAATTAAATAAGACATTGACTGATTTAATTGTGAGACAAAATTAAAAGCATGACGTTATTCTAATAACTCCAAAAGCATAATGTTGGAGAGAGGATTTAGGAACGAATATATACCTTATAAATGATATCCCACGGCATGCAACTGAGAACATCCAAGATAAAATGAGATTTCAAGTACCTGCAACAAGAGAATATCAGCTAACTTACTTAAAAGGCATACATTCTGTTGCAATTTTCTTCAGTGATGGATTCACAATTTTGATGACGTGTGTTTGTCATAATGTCTATCATATTTTATATATACTACTTATCTTTTTGCATGTATATAAAGGATTTGACCTGAAACACTAGGTTCTGCTGAACTTGATAGGTTCCGACACTGCCCCTCTTGTGCAAATAGTAAGATAGGAGGGAGAAGGGGACTAACCGCAGAGCAATAAGGTTTCGTCTATACACCATCTTGTATGTCTGACTATCTCTGTAGGCTACAAAAAATTGTATCACTATGTCGACAAGAAAAGCTATTTGACCACAAATGTCTAAAAGAAATAGTTTCCTGGGCAATCCCTTGAAGAATGCAAACTCCATTGGTGTAAAAAAAGATGAATATATAGCCCAGATCAGGATAAACTTTTCCCATAGCTTGTACAACCTGCATCAACTTTTCTTGATTATCAATTTTAAAACATCAAAGATATTTGCCACAGAGACTTAAAAATGATACACAACCACTTCTGGCGCCAAAATAATTGATTGAGAAAGCAACTGATGGTACCAACAAAAACACATAATAAAAGTAAATGTGTTTTTCTTTCCATTGGTGTATGATGTATTACAAAGAGGAAAACTCAGTTATTTATACATAATTATCCAGTCAACCCATTTAAATTTATGAATTTACATTTTTACCTAAATAATTATAATGCTCGCAATAAATAAGATATTTTAACATATATGCACTTATAGTGTAAAAACAAAAGTACTATAATTAAAAGTCTAGTAATTGTATTACTCTACTATCGTATATTTCTCTTTAAAAATTGAATTTTGTGAAAGTTAGTATTTTGAACTTCACTACACTCATCAAGCCACTGCTGTCAGGTTAGAATTTAGAGTTCCACATCCAAGCAGCAATGCAACCCACTAGCAGCTCTTTTTTCCCTCACCCATAAATCCCGTGATCTTCGTCTGATCTTTGTTAGAGTTTAAATTTTATATATAGTGTAAAAGATCACTTATAAAGTAATTATGTGTAAATCTCTATAACAAATATTAATTGGAATTTGATACAAACAGTAACTAACATGTTATTGAAGGCAAAAGTTCAGTAACAATGGAAATACTACTGTCAATGTAAAAAGCATTTATAGGCATATAAACCATGTTAAATTTACAAAGCTAGACTAGATTTGCTAAAGGAAAAATGCGCAAATTAACCCCTTCACCTTGGGAAAAAATCTTAATTTTACCCTAAGTTATACTTTGGGGTTATTCATAGTCTTATAGTTGGCAAATCAACTTGTATTTGGGGTTATTCATAGTCTTATAGTTGGCAAATCAACTTGTATTTGTACTTCTAGAAAAATAATGCTAAATAAAATATATTAATAATACTTGCATTAGTTATACTTTAATTAATTATATATAAATTATTTCTTATACATTATTTGATTTGATATATTAAAAATAATATGTATTGCATAAAAATATTTATGTACAAAAATATCATCCATAATTATAGTGGAAAAGATGTAAAAAGAGTTTTGAAGGTAATTGTGCCTTCAAACATTGATAATACATGCATTAAAAATCCTCTTACTAACACCTAGAAGTCCATGGCTTTAGTAATACACACTTTAATACACAATAGGTGTATAAATACTAAAATGATCTCCCTAATTTTACTCGGTATGAGACATTAAATTTGAATCTGAGTCCCCAAAAAAAATACAAATTAAATAATGCAAGTATTAATTATATATAAGGTAAAAGTTTACCAAACAAAATATTAGTAATACGCAAAATTAATATATATTTATTTTTCTTAATACACTCTGTCAGACGACCTATAGAGCTCCAATATTCATTGGATGAGTGAGTTCCATATGTCAAAGTACTTCAAAAAAAAATACCCAAATTTACTTATAACTATCCATCACTTATATTTCCTTGTGAAGCATTTTTAAAAGTAAAGGTAATAAGAGACGATTTACTAATGACAAAGATATAGATGATCCCAAAAAATAATGAAGGTTACAATAAAGTTATTTGTAGAGTATAGATTTTTTTTTTCTTTCTCGAAAACAAAATTAAATTAATATCTAAAAATAGAACTCAAACTAAGGAAATCAAATTAGCTGAATCAAGAAAAATAATATTATTCAACAAATTTTTTAGGAAACGGAAAAAACACGTTAATCCACACATGAATCTGATCCAAATTCAAATATAATTCTTTAGAATATTACACCATAACAAAATTCTGACACCACCCAAATCTATTCAGGTGCATAAGTTTCAAACTATTTATTAATACTTCAAATTTAAATATAATGGATGAAATTGTTGGCCAACAATACGCACAAATCACCAAAAGTGACAAAAAAATTATCCTGTTAGCATTCTTTTACTGGTTTTGCCAAGTCACTTGCAAATTTTACCAACAAGCCAATCAAAACTTACAAAAGTTATTTAAAATTGGCCTTCTGCAACTTGACAAGTGTAAAAAAATAATTATGAATGTTTACTCTATAAAAATCAACCATAAGTAATAGTTTGTTGAATAATCACCATACTTGTACAAGGTAAATACTTGCCATGTTATTATTATTATTGTTATAAAAATAATTATTTTTTTTTTTGGAGATAGTGATACTTTGATCTTTAATTTTTAACTAATATTAATAATTTATTTAATTTTTATTAAGGTGGGATGTCATGTGGCAAGATCTTTTAAATAAAAAAGATGTCTTATGCACGTAGAATGTCATGTGACAAAATTTTTTCAATAAAAAAAAGAGTGACACACACCACTGAGAGTGTTTCTCAAACTAATTAATACTAATAATTTAGGTAAGAAATTTACACACTCAATAGTTTACGCATGAAAGCCAAAAAAAAATGACAGAATATTTTTGACATATTTTTTACTCCTAACCCGTATAGCAAATTATGAAACCACTACTTCAAGGTATCGGATAGAATTGTAAGGCCAAATACATGTAGAGTTCCTTAAAACTTGAACCTATCCTTGTTCAAATTAAACACGAAACTATGTACTTTCGTCTTTATCAGACATAACTAGCTCAAAACTCGACGAGGTATGCAATTAAGTGGACAGAATGTTTAAAATATTATGTTCAAGTGTTTAAACGAGATTTTTGGATAAGTTTAAAGGCGTACATGTTTTTGTCTCAAGTTTTACTAGTCTAAGGTGCGTGATTTAAAAAGGAAAAAAAGAACAAAAAACGGTGAGAGAAATGTCAAATGATAATTCACAAACGTTACTTTCAGGTACAGTAGCAACATGATAGGTCTCTATTTCGCAGTCCGCACCGACGTGGACCCGAGAGAGAGAACACGTTATTTTGCAATGATTTTTTTTTTGGGTATTGACACATTTTTTGCTGGCATAATGTTTAAAAAAGAACTTTTATACGTTAATTCAACTATAAAAATAACATAATATTTGATTTGACAAAATATTTAAAAAAAAATTTAATATTTATGGTCTAAAATTATTTATAAATAGTTAAATAATTGAAAATTATTTATTAAGTGTAAAAAAAATTAAAAATTAAATTATTTTTTTCTAATAAAATAAAATTCTTTTAGAATGAATTAAAAAAAAGTATCATATAAAATAAAATTAGAGAAATATATTTTATCAAATTATCCTCAGCTATATTGAAAATCTAAAGAGGAATCAATTGGGTTGTGCCACAGTGATGCATTTATTTATCCTTAGCCAAAGATATGGGATTTAAGTCCTGGATATGTATGGGGAAGAAATTTTTGTTCGTTTATTTTCTCATGGACCTTATAATGCACATTTCAGATTTAATTGGAATTTCAATATAGATTTGGGAACTTAAAATTTTTTTTTATCTAATTATACTTTTTTATTTATTATATTTTTTATTATTTTTACTTATTTTAAAATTTTAAAAAT
Source organism: Solanum sejunctum (assembly GCA_025642045.1). Lineage (NCBI taxonomy): Eukaryota > Viridiplantae > Streptophyta > Magnoliopsida > Solanales > Solanaceae > Solanum > Solanum sejunctum. The sequence goes on from JAOTQJ010000091.1 coordinate 19,525,363, forward strand.
TGAGTCTTTCATTTGGATACATTAATTCAGTAATTTAAATATATTAATTTTTATTTTTAAATTCTCTCTATGTTCATGTATCATACTTTAAATATTACCTGCTAATGCTTAAAAACTTTAATTTTTATATCTGAAACTGAACTACTGTATTCAAATTACCAAACTAATGTATTCGGATTACCGTATTTTTTAAAGAATTTCTAGGAATGATAGGAAAAAATTATAACTAACTCGATATACCACGTGATTTATGTAAATTTATTAAAAAAAATACTCTCCATCTTATTTTAGTAAAATGTTTTAAAAAGAGACATATTAATATAGAGTGTGTCCAGGAGACCAGGTGGGTAGGCACCAAGGCTCGGGACGTGGATGGGTTTAAGTTTTGGTACTCGGGTGGTTCTAGGGATAGAAATGGTGTGGGTATCCTAGTAGACGAGGATCTTAGGGATTATGTGGTTGAGGTTAGGAGGTTAATGATAGAAAGATGTTTATTAAACTCGTGGTTGGTAGACATGTGGTGAGCTTAGTTAGTGCTTATGCGCCCCAAGTAGGCCTAGATGAGGAAGTCAAAAGGCTTTTTTAGGAGGATTTGGATGAGGTTGTGAGAGACATACCGAAGATAGAAAAAATCTTCATTGGGGGTGACTTTAATAGGCATATCAGGGCAACTAGTAGCAGGTTTAAAGAGGTTCACGGAGGCTTTGGTTTTGGAGAGAGGAATGAAAGTGAGATGTCTCTCTTAGATTTTGCCAAGCCTTTGAGTTAGTAATTGCTCACTCGTGTTTTTCAAAGAGGGGGAAAACCACTTGATTACCTTTCATACTACGGTAGCTAAGACTCAGATAGGTTAATTACTTCTACGAAAGGGTGATAGAAGTGTATGTAAGAATTGCAGGGTTATTCCGTGTGAAAATATTTCCACTCAACATAGACTTTTAGTGATGGATGTGGAGATCAAGAGAGAAAAGAAGAAGAAGGTTATGTATGCCCAACCTAGGATCAGATAGGGAGGCCTTACTCTTGCCTTTTCTAGCGAGATGGAAGAAAAGTTGAGAAACTTAGAGGCGTGGAGTAGTGTAGGTAATGTGAACAGTATGTGGGACACGACTGCTGGTTACATAAGAAAGGTAGCTACCGAGGTACTAGGGTTCAAGAGGGACCTTGGGTGAACGTCAGGGCGATCGGTGGTGGAATCATGAATTTCAGGGTAAAGTGAAAGATAAGGTCGCTTACACAGAGTGGTTAGAGTGCAAGGATGAAGATGAAAAGCAAAAGTTTAAGGTAATCAATAAAAAGGCCAAGTCAGAAGCAAAGATAACGGGGACGAATGCTAAGTCAGTAGTGTTCGAGTGTCTTTATGAAGAGCTAAGTGATAAAGGCGGGGACAAGAGATTGTATAGGCTCGCTAAAGTAAGAGAAAGGAAAGCTCATGACTTGGACTAAGTGAAGTGTATCAGGGATGAGGGCGAGATGTTGGTGGATGACACTTCCATTAAATTAAGGTGGCAAGATTACTTTCATAAACTCTTAAATGAAAGAGGAGATAAAGATATTGAGCTGGGT
>JAOTQJ010000091.1:19558695-19572150 GCA_025642045.1 Solanum sejunctum
TGTCCTTTTATTTATTGAACTTTTATATTTTCTAGAAAATAATTACACTATATATTTATGATTTTATAAAGAATAATAGTAAAAAGTATGGTATAAAATTTATCTTTGAATGTTTTTCTTAATATGGATGCATTATCTTATAAATTCAGTTAATATGAGATAAAAAAATAATTCACTAGATTAGAATTAATTAAAGTTAATTATGGATTGTAATGATGGTCAACGTGCTAAACACAAGGATTAATGTGAAAGTTATCTTACTTTTTAAGTATAGGAACTAGAAACAAAAGAAAAAAAGAAGAAGAAATGATTGCCCTAAGAGTACATGATGCCAAAATTAATCATGGCCTTGAAAGAAAATGTGACTCCCAAGACAGGCTAATGAGAGCGTAGATGATGGAATCAGAATTTTAATTAATTAAATTAAAATTTAATAAAATAAATATAATTTATAAAATAATTAAAAAAATTTAATATTTATTATATAAATATAAGAAATAATTTTAATTATATATGGATAATATTATTTTTCATCAAAAAAAGTTACATAAAGCTCCTATTAAATCAAATTATTTTCTTCCATATTTAACACACTCACAAAGGCAGTTTCCTCAGCTTGAAGACAGTACAATTTTTTGCTTGGTCAGTACTATTAATTTTGCCAACCTAAAATAGGTGAGGCAATTACTAAAATTTAGACTTTAAAAGGGAAAAAAAATCCAATCTCGAAGAAATTTACTAATTTCATCATTTTTTATATTATAAATAGTGAAATAAAAATAATTTCAAAATTTGTCATGCGACTTAACTAAATTTGAATTCAATTATTGCAAGATTTATTTATAATAGACTTAAATTCAAAACCAGATTAAAATAAAGGAATCCTAAACACATTCCATTATAATTTGTGTCTGAGATTGATCAATTTCAATTTCATTATAGAATTTGCAAATGAATGCTGAATAAGACCACCTCAAATAATATCAATCACATGCAAAGAGATCCTTTCGTAGGATTTTTGGGAGGACCTGATTGAAAAATCTATCTATAATATTAGGGTTCTTTCTTAGCTTCTCAGTAGAAGAGTCACTCTTGGGTCAGGGGTTCATTAAAACCTCTTCGGTAGAAAATAATTATACTATTTAATACATAATTAAGATTATTTTTTATCTATATATAGTAGATATTGAATTCTCTTAACTAATTCTTATATTTTTTTAAAATTTTTTAAATTTTATTAATTAAAATTCTAACTTCATCATTATAGTTTTTTCTGATTACAATCTCGTGATATTCACTTCTAAGATTTGTTAACTAATCCTTTTACTAGTGTTTTAGTCGGTACTATTAATTTTTCCAGCATAAAAAAAGGTGAGGCAATCACTAAGATTTAGACTTTAATGTAAAACATCAAGGTGTAAAGCTATAACGTTCTTCTAAGTCCTAATTATAACTCTTTTGGCACGTTGGAAAATTCTAAGTCCTAGATAAGAACACGAGGATGTTACTATTATTATAATGTTACATCATTATGTTTTGATTCTTTCCAAAGTTTTTGAAGTCTATCTCAACATTTTTACTAAATTATCAACTAAGGGTGTATTATTTGGCACGAAAAAAGAGTAATTTTTTTATGACATTTATTTTTAAAAGTTGATAAGTGATCAAAAATATTATTTTAAAAATATTTATATATTAATAAAGCGTTATGGGAGTGGAATGGAGTGGGGACTGGGGTTTGGGGATTAGTTAGCTGGTGAGGAGGAGACAATATGAACTTGGAATCTCACTTTTGAAATTTATTTTTAAAATAAAATATAATTTTTTTTGAAAAATTAATTAAATTAGTAATTTCTCAATTCGAAAGAGAAATTAAAAAGAAAAAGGATTAACATTTTTGGTTTTGAATAATATATTGTGATTCCAACTTCTAAGTTTTGTAATTAGTAATCATTTTTAGTGTTTTGGAACTTATAATTATTACTCACTATTTACTTTGACAACCTTAAAAGAATGAGGCAATTAATAAGATTTAGACTTTAAGAAAATTTACAAAGCTGTAAAAGCATACACTTTAATCTTCTATCTCCTATTATGTACTCATTTGGTTCACGGATAAAGTTATTCTAGAATAATAATTAACATTTTTAGATGAGATAAAATAATATTAAATTTAAAATAAATATTTATTCTGACATACATTAATTATACCTCCAATCAAATAAAATATAAATTTAATTTTAAAATATTTTATCTTGTTTTAAAAATCAAACGACACCTAAGAGTATCAAAGATGCTTAATGATTAGTGTGAATTAGAAAAAATTAAGATATATTTTACAAATATAAAATTGAAAATAATAAAAAAAAAGTAGATGAATAGAGTGAGTTTGGTGGTAGATGACAACATCATCGAATAAAATTAATACAATGAGTAACATAGCTTAAAAACACAAATGTAACATGTTAGTGAGTGAATTTCGATGATCTACAACAAGTAAAACGAAAGACTATTTATAGATGAAATGTGTCACTTTCTCCCACATAAAATTTATTATTTACATGTTTATCTTAGTTATTTAATGATTGATATTTGACAAAGATCTCAATAGCTCTTTTATTATGATTTAATTCTCGACCTTTATCTTGATCTATTCGGTCACAACTTAGTGCCCTGTCTGTACTTTCAAAGTTACGCAAGCTTTGTTAACACAAGTAATCTTGATTGTGTTGGGTTCAGAACTTCTATGAATATAATTGCTCTCATCAATTTATATGTTTATCTTAGTTATTTAATGATTGACATTTGACAGATATCTCAATAGCTCTTTCATAATGATTTGATTCTCGACCTTTATCTTGATCTATTCGGTCACAACTTAGTGCCCTGTCTGTACTTTCAAAATTACGCAAGCTTTGTTGACACAAGTGATCTTGATTGTTTTGGGTTCAGAACTTCTATGAATATAATTGCTCTCATCAATTTACATGTTTATCTTAGTTATTTAATGATTGACATTTGACAGAGATCTCAATAGCTCTTTCATAATGATTTGATTCTCGACCTTTATCTTAATCTATTCGGTCACAATTTAATGCCCTGTCTGTACTTTCAAACTTATGCAAGCTTTGTTGACACAAGTAATCTTGATTGTTTTGGGTTCAGAACTTCTATGAACATAATTGCTCTCATCAATCACCTTTCGAACGTAATATTTCAAGTTATCCCTTTTAATTAGTAACATTTAACTTATTTTTCTTGCCATGTATCGCGTCCTGATTCATCCATGTGTCATATACCCTACTTTACAACCTGTTGACTTTTTGCCAAATCTTATTTCGATCTTTTCCTAGCTTAACTAAACAATATAATATCTTTGTTGACTAGGTTTAGTCAAATTATCCCCAACTTTTTGGCAATTTGTTTCACTACTCTAAATAGCTGTTTAAATAAAATTTTTAAAAAGTGGAATAATACATCTTCTTTTATTTTAAGTATTGCAAGATTTACATTAAACTTTGACTACGCACAATTTACATATTACAAAAACCTACTTTTGGAGAGATATTTTCAATAAATATTTTTTTTTTCAAAATTTAAATTTAATTTTTTAAATAAAAAATAAAGAAATCTCGAATCATGTCACCCGACCTCTTCCATCATTGTAAAACAAGGTTTGGCTGGTGGAAAAGGACAGTACCAAACCAATTGATGTGAACATTCAAGGAAACATTAGTTGTAGCCAGACCTGACATGATGTGAACTTCACTAAACCTACTTATGTACGAGATGTTAGAGTTTGTTGGTTTGATATTTTGATCGTTTTAATTTATTTGATATTATTTAATTCAATATAGAATTGAAGTAAGAAAATTAAGAATTGTTAAATTTGTGATCTATTTCCATCAATCTCAGATGAAATCAAAGATTGACTATTTTTTGGCCTTGCAGTATGATAGAATAAAGCAAAATGACTCTTTAAACTATCTGCGCTTTTTTCATTTGTGAAGTAGCAGTTAGTCAATGCAACTTTCGACGCTCCTCATGGGTCATCTGAAAACAACCGCTTTATGTTTTTTAAACATAGGGGTTAGGCTGCGTACATCCAACCTCCTCTCACCCTGCAATGAGCGGGAGTCTTTTGAGGTACTGAGGTATGTTGTTGTTGTTGTTGTTAAATCTATGATCTCAAACATATCTCAATACACAATGTATACAGTTATTAATATTCACGAGTGAATATATATGTATCCTATCGATAAAGGTTCAGTCGAAATGTAAATATTATTGGTTATACATTTTAGGATAATGATATTTAGGAAACAGTCTCTCTACTTCTCTGAAGTAGCGATAAGGTCTGCGTACAATCTCCCCTCCCCAGACCCCACTTGTGGGATATTACTGGGTATGTTGTTGTTGTTGTTGATATTAGATGTGAAGAGTGCACCGGAGATGATTAAAGCAAGACATCTGAAAAAGTTCAAAAAGGAGGTGTCGGTGGCTATATGGAGAACCATGGTATACTATATTTGGAAAGCAAGGAATTGGAAGCAATTTAAAGATATACAAACAATATACACAAAGACAATAGGGAGGATTATACGAAATAGTATAGGAAGAATAGAATTATACAAAAATACCAAAAAGGCACATAGATGTAGAAGTTTTTGGCAAAAAAAATATAATTAGAGATGGACTTTTTGAGACTATTCTTAATTATATCCTAGAATGGATGGTGCGTGGTGCTCCTAGTTTGTATGTGGTTGTTTGTTAATGGTAATATTTACACTGGTTATCCAAAATCCAAAATGGATTTTGAATGTAATTTTTATATATGTTTAGTGAATATTTTAGGTATAATTGTAGGATTTACGCTAAAGCTACTAGATTCAGTTAGATTCATATATGACTTCTAAATTTTCATTTGCCTATATACACGATATAGTTATTCAACAAATGATAACCGACTGATCACCCTTCAGTGTCATAGCGATGTCCTTGCTGTAACATTTGTATGTTATTCCAGGATAGGTGATTAATACTAAAATAATAAGCGAAGTAGTCATCGTCTGACCAATCGGCTCAAACACCAGACCACCTATAAAAAATTCTCAGGATTAATCGAAAATAAAGTCAAACATATCTTTAAATGTAGAAACTTGACAATTTCTTTAGAATGAACTAATAAAAATATATTTTATCACATAAATTGTAACCAAAAAGAAGTAAAAAATTTTACACACCAATTAAAAAGGGAGTGTTTTCTTTTGAAACCTTGGACTTAATTTTTAGAAAGAAAAAGAAACACGTTATCCTGGTGGACCACATTACGAAGGCACAATGATCTTTTGATTGTTGTAGATGGCATAATGTTTTTAGCTCAACTAATGAAAAACATAAACATATCGCGAATTTCACATTACAACAAATTAGTTATTTTCTTTAGTGGTTATTCTATTTGAACTGTTTATTTATTTATTTATTAAATTATAGTTAAGTAGAGAGACCGTTCAAGTAAAAAAGAGAACAACTAATAATTGATCTAATTAGATTCGAGATGTATTTTAATGCATCAGTGTATATGTAAGAAAATTAGGAAATAGCCTATCTACCTTGTGAGGTAATGGTAAAATTGCGTATATTCTATCCTTCTTAAATTCATTTGTGGAATTCCACTAGATATATTATTATTGTTGTATATATGTAAGAAAAGGGCAACAACATCGGATGTGCAATAGTTAACTTCTACATTAATAAATTTCCGAGTGTAGGAAATTTTATAATATCAATAAGAATAACATAACCATTAACAATATTACCAAAACCATTGACACTTAATCCAATTCAGTCTTTGATGAATGAATTGTTTAAGGAAACAAGAGAAGAAAACAAAAATAGACTACCTATAGCAAAATAGGCCATAATCAATTTTATTGACACAAGAAAAAATAATCTGTATGTACTTATATTGCTCGGACTCTTCAGAAATACTGATGAGTGTGCATTAGGTCCTCTAAAAGTTATGCATAACATTTTTAAATGTTCGAGCAAATATAGCACGAGACTAATGAACATCTTAAGGTTTCCAGAGAATGGTGGTCTCAGCAATCATGGAAGTGACAACGTACGGGTCCATGTTCGAAGCAGGTCTCCTATCCTCAAAGTATCCCTTCCCTGCTTTCTCTGTATCTCTGCCTACACGAATGGAGCAGCCACGATTGGCAACACCCTGGGCAAACAAATATAACAACATAAAATGAGAAACTGAATACACTTAGCCAGATCAACATACCAAATGAACAAAAGATCTTTTGGGTACACCGATTCACAATATAACTGAAAATCAAGTTGTGCGTGGGCGAAAAGAGAGGGAATTAAACGACAATTTAGTACATAAAACGATAGTTTACGTACCCATTTAAAGGAGTTGATATCAGCTGTTTCATGTTTTCCAGTGAGACGACGTTCATTGCCTTCACCATATGCAGCAATGTGCTCTTTGTGCCTTAATCCAAGTTTCTCGATAGCCTTTTTGATGATTTCAAAGCCTCCATCTGCTCTCATAGACTTGGTGCTGAAAAAACATTTCGCGTCTGAAGAACTTCTATCCAAACACATGACTACTTATTCATAAAATCAGTTTCAATGCTTAAAAAGACGTTTTTCAGCACTATTGGTTTAGCTAGACGAGCTCATAATCTATAGTAGAATAAAAATGGCATTCATCTACCTGTAGTTTGCATGAGCACCAGCGCCATTCCAATCGCCCTGACAGTAAACAGGAAAACATGATGTAAACGCAAGCCTCAGAGCAGATCAACCCAACATTAAAAGTAGCAATAAAAAGATATAAAGGAAAAAAACTCACATCAATAGGTTTCGGGTCAAATGAAACAACAACTCCAGCAGCCTCAGCAATCCTCTGATTAACACCAACACAAATGAGCAAGTGTAACAATTAACCTCCACATTATGAGAGTTAGATTGAAACTATTGAAATGGTTGACAAGTATTATACCTCGAGAATGTAACGTGCAGTCCATATCTCATCACCAGCTGAGATACCTATAGCAGGCCCAACTTGGAATTCCCACTGCATGTTTAATGAGTTTGAACTATGTATATATACACAAAAATAAATAAAAACTTGTATGTAAGATCATACTCGTGAATGCATTGACTCTAGATCCTGAATTTGCCTTGATCTCTACGAAAAAGAATGTGGGATGGAAAAGCGTTGTACCTGTCCAGGCATCACTTCCCCATTGACACCGCTAATGTTAATCCCAGCATATAGACATGCCTTGTAATGTGAGTCGACTATATCTCGTCCAAAAGCCTTGTCAGCTCCAGTTCCACAGTAGTAAGGTCCCTAAATTAACAGTAACAAAGCTTTCCATCTTTAGCAAATTTAAGGGAAAAGTAGCAGAATTGTAAACGATCCATTTTTGTGTAGTTTTAGCATGTTAATCCGAATGAAGTGAATTTTTAGTTAAACAATGTTATGGGAAAGTGATGCAAAGTAAAAGGAACATTGCCACTTTTGGGAGGAAGGCAATGGCAGAGCTAGTGGTGTTTGGGGGTCATCGTATAAAATTCAGAATCCATAAATTTAAAATACTGGCTCCGCTTCTAGGGGAAAGCAAGGACAGAAAAACAAACAGGTCGAGATATTGAGTTTCCAACGGTATTGAAAAAACGATTTCCAAACTCCAAACTTTCAACTCATCAAATTTCCTCTAAACTCAGTAATATTATAATCTGTTAAGATAACTCGATGATCAAGATACTAGATGTCGAGAAAAAAATTCAAACTCAGTTTTTTAAATCATTCAAATAGATAACACAAATGATTCAAAATCTCTAAACCTCCATTAAAAGTTTTAAGGTATCAACAATTGTACCTGAGGTCCGGGGAAACCTCCAATAGGCCATCCTAGAGGCCAATTAACCTCTTTCTGCAGCATAGTGTATTCTTGCTCAATACCATACCTAATTGGGAAAGTTATTCCGACAATCAAAAACTTCCAAAACGACAACGACAACAACATATATGTGTGTAATCCCACTATTTTGGTCTAGGGTAAGATTTGAAATGAAAGTCCGAGAAAACTTTTTTACGTTAAAAATCTAAGTAGTTTTTCAATACCATGGTTCTTCAGCAGCAACAGCAGGGTTGCTAAAAATCTTGGCGGCAGCGTGCCTCTTGTTTGTTGGAATGGGATCACCAGCTGGAGTGTAAGCATCACACATGACCTTAAGAAAAGACGATTAAAAACACACGCATTAACCAAATTCCAAGAAAAAAAATCCACTTGAGGCTATGTTGCGTGTATTCGTTGACAGCTCCTTGAAGAATAGTGCATTCTTGGAGGAGATCAATACGAGTGCGCTAATATTTTTGAAGAGTCTGCGTGAGATAAATAATAGGTAACAACAATAAACCAACTCACCAAAATATTGTTGCCCCTCCTGAATGGATCCTTGAAAATTGCTTGAGGACTAACAGAAATTTCATTTTAACATCGTCAGATGATTCACTTCAGAAAGTAATGGAAGGTGTTTTTGCACATTAAAGGAAAAAACTTACTATAGGATCACTTCACTGTCTTCTCCAGAAGCTTGCCCGGTGCTAGACCCGTCATAGTTCCATTTTGGAAGCTCTGAAGGATTTTTAACCGGACGTGGAAGAGTCTGTAAATTATAAAAACACCAAAAAATTACCAAGTTAGCAATCTTCAAGAACTCGACATGAAATAACAGTTGTTAGTTAATGAATTATCAATAATTGAAACATGTAATACTCTGGCTTTGCTCCTGAGATCTGTGCCTGATCCGCCAATCCTGGTAAAATGAAAACAAGAGATTAAAATTGTTGAGACAAAAAGTTCGACATTGGTGGTTAATGAGATGGGTGGACTCCTTATAAGGCTTAGGCAATTCTCCACTTTTGAACTAGTTTTGAGTTGTGAGTTATGCCTAAAACCATGCAGATGTTGTACTTCAAATGGTGATTATTGAGATGGGAGATCAAAGATTGGATATTTTTCCATATGCTACCAAGCATTCAGTAGAAAATTGTCAGAGTATTAAAGCAAATATTTAGCAACAATACCCTCCATCAATCTCGTATAGAGCCAAAGATATACTATTTTTTGGCTTTGAGATATGATGAAATAAAGCAAAATTGTTCTTTAAACTGTCTGCGCTTCTTTCAATTGTGAAGTAGCAGTTAGTCAATGCAATTTTCGACGCTTATCATGGGTCATATGAAAACAATCGCGCTATGTTTTTAAACATAGGGGTCAGGCTGCATACATTCGACCCCCCATTACCCTGCAATGGGCAAGAACCTTTGAGGCATTAGGGTAATGTTGTTATATTTAGCAACAATACATGAAATCTTTTATAGACAAATATTTGCAGTCCTATATGAATTCTAGACCACAAATATCAATACATAACTTTTCAACATAAATATAGGGTTCGAGTCAAAGTTATGGGGTTCTACGAACCCTTAAGCATCACTGTGACTCTGCCACTGTGTGTCTTTCACACACACGTTTATAACTTAACCATGATTAAGTAATGTACTGCAAAAGTTTAGCATCTTTTTATTTGGTTAAAAAGCGTAGGTTACAGGTTTGAGCTGTAAAATCATCACAAATACGGGTCGAGTTGGCCTCTTTTGGTGCAAACATCACATGCATTTTGTTTACCATATTAGATCCATTTTAAAATGACGCATGATCCATCTTTCCGAGAATTCAACATCTACTATTAATATATGACAAATAATTTTAATCGAATATAAATAGTGTAATTTCTGACGAAATGGGATTCAAATGAGTCCAACAACATACCAAATATATACAGAAAAAACAGATCATAAAACACTACAAAATTCTGATAAAATAATTTTTTTATTTTAAAATAAAAACTATGTCGATTAGACTCTCCAAAAAATAATATACTGTTCATGCACTCGTCTAACATTTTTTTGAAGAATTCGAGCAACATAAATTAAACTATCAAATAAAACAATGACACATAAACGTAACAATCTCAAAAAACACCATTTCAAGAATTCTACAAAAAATAAAATAAAATAAAATCTAAAGGAATAAAAAAGAGAGCCAAAAAATTACTAACCATATGTATTCAGCGATAATTTTCTCACTGCATTCAGCCAAATTAAGATTGATGAGATCTGAAATCAGAGACATAATGAAAAAAATTCACAAAAATAATTCTTTGTTTTGTATGTGAAAAAAATTATTTATTCATTTGTGTGTAGGTAGAGCAAGAAAAAGAGAGTCCTGTTTTATATATGGTTACAAGGTTGTTACAATTGTGAAATCATTAGGCAATAATTACGGCATTTTGTTCAAATTTAATTTAATAAATTTAAAAGGAATATGATATATTGAATTAACAAATCAAAGTTTTATTTGTTATGGGGTATTATGTGATAACCCGCCACATCATCATGCCACATAGGCACCACGTAGCATAAAAGTTATCTATGGTGATGGGACAGCTCAACAATGTCGGTGACTCTAGTTTACAGGAGCAAAAGTAGTTTGAGCCAAAGGCGACAATGAGGTCCGTCCCAAAAATGGGGCGGGGAAAGAGAAGTGGGCATGTGGGTCTCTTTCGCATTTCTATCAATATTGGAATGAGGAAAGACTATCATTGGTAGGCGGACAAGTGAGCATCCCAATGTGATTGGGGAGAGAATAAGGTAGGCGTTGTATTCAAATTGGATTATGGGGTTGGTCTAAAAGTAATTTTTTATTTAAGAAGTTATATATTTGTTTAATATTTTATATATTTTATTCTAATAATTTTTTAAAAAATATTATAATTAATAATCTAATAATTAATTTTTTTGTATGTATAATATTATTGTAATGTTTTATAAGATAACAACACAAATGTTTAAATCTCTCTTATTGATTGTAATTTTAAAATTATTTTCAACAAAATCAATTATTACATAAGATATCAAAATTATTCAAGAAGTGTTTAAAAATAAGATGAAGTCTTGACCTTATTGAATATGTCAATTATCCTATATAATAAAAAAATATTACCTATTAAAATTTTATTTTTGATTTATATAATATTTTATAATATTTTATGTTAAAAAAAATCTAATATTCATGTTTAAATATTGTTAATGAAGTGGAAAGTAATGATAAAGAATGACGAATTAACTATATTTGGATCGGATATCACGTTATGACACAATAATATTAAAGAAAAATATATTAAAATAACTTAATATACTCAATCTAAAAAAAATTATTTTTCAAAAGAGTATGGTGTGAAGTCATGAGTCCTCTTGTATGTTTTTGATATTGTTAACTTATTTCATACTTGTTTCATTGTGTTGTCACATGTACTTATTGATTGTTGCTTGCCATCCATTAAGTGTTATAGTTCATCTCATGTTGTTGCTTTATATATGCATATTGATTTCTATTTTGAGTCAGCCAATGACACTTATTGAGTACATATTGTTTGTACTGATCCCTACTTATTATTTTCTTTGTATCACTTTTGTTGAATGTAATGAATATTCCATTAACTTCGACTCGCTCTTAGTTCTAGCCCGTCTCTAGTACATCAGATTCTAGGTGAGCTATCCTTCTAACTTGTGTTGGATTTTCTTAGTCATAAAAGAATATTCTTATTTTTTGGACATAAACTATTTTATTTATTTATTTATTTATTTATTTATTTTGGTATTTGATATTCGAGATTAGATATCTTTGATGTTACGACTTTTTAGATTTTGGAGAAAATGATATACAATAAACTTTATTGATTTTTATTATTTCTTGCTTGAGCTTCCTCATTCTCGTCATATTTTATAAGTGAAAAAATTAATATAAGTTGAAATTTGTATCACTGACTCGTCCACCTAAAAAGTTAAATATGAGTGCCACTTATGACTCGTTTTAAATCGTGACAACTTAGTATAATTAGGTTAAAAAACTTCACTACTTGCAATCTTTAGAATCATTGCTTGCTTCAATTTGATTAGGAGACGAAAAGTTGGAGAAAAAATTGAAACTTAATGAGATTACTTGAAGCCTTAAAATATATTTAATATCCATATGTATATATATATAGTCAAAAAATTTAATATGTTTTTTTATGATCTCGCCAAGTACAACAAAGTTCACTAGCTCATTAATGATGAAAATTTTTAAAAAGATAAAGTAACTTTCTCATTGTTGTAAACCTTTTTTTTTTCCTTTATATATTTTTATACAATTGGAAATGCACAGTTTTACCTCTATTTTCTAAACTTAGGAACTGAAGGGGACGTGCCTTTTGTAGTTTGTAGGGAAACGATAGTCATTAATTATTCAAAATAGAAATTTTACATGGCATCGAAATGATGATATCACAATTTTAATTAGGATAAAGAATCAAATTTATTTCTATATTATGTGAAGTGGAAAGATTTGTCTCGCTTTAATAGTGAGGGTCAAATATGTTGGAAATTTTATGAAAAATACCTCTTCGTCATGACTATGAACATCATTACGAACATGAGTACTTCATCACCAACGTCATTACGAACACTGTTCTTAAGGATATTTCACCCGGTATGGGTGTATCCTCCAGAATTGAACAAACTCTTCTAGTATAAAACTAGAAGCCAGAATCTAACAAAAATTAAATAAGAAAACCCAACACACCAATAGAATATGAATAATTAACTTTTTTGTTCTTTTCTTTATGACCAAAAGAAAAGGAGTTGGGATTATATATATTAGAGAATTAACAATAAATCTTTGTATTTTAAGGATTAGCAAAAAAAGTTCAAACAAAAGTTCAAACAATATTTACACTTTAACATCAGCCACCCAACGATAACGTTATAGCCATAATAGCTCCTTTTAGTTGAGAAATTAATAGAGAAAATATAATTAAAAATATTAAGACAAATAACATTATGAATATTAAGGACTATAAATGGCTAATTAAGAGATTAGTCAATTAGAAAATAAAACTCTTCTGAATGATGGTTAAAGAATGAATGTAGACACTTAATATGAATACTTTTTTTTGAGATACCAAATTATTTTTCCAACAAAATATGCATTCCTCGTTACTAGTTGGAGTTAAACTTATTTTCATACTATGCGAAAAGGATAAATTTATATTTACTTTTAAACGATTAAATATAAAATCAATTTAAATCTTTCGCATAGTGATATCCCGAGGATAATTTTGCTCTTTTGCATAGTTTAAAGACAAATTTGACCCTTTTTTTTATAATTTTGAATTTTATTTTTTCTTTTTTCTCTTTAATTTTCTGTCGCTGCTCTACCACCAATCACTCTTTCTTCCTCCTTCCTGAAGAAATTCCAGCCACCATTGGAACAGCAGCCATGGGAACAACCACCATTTCTAGAAGCCACCATTGTTGAATTC
>JAOTQJ010000091.1:19572250-19584753 GCA_025642045.1 Solanum sejunctum
TGACTCAGGAGCAGATCATTTGGTATATGCTTGTACACATTTGTTTTGTATTTTGTATTTATGTAGATATATATTCGAGGGTATGACGGGGCCTTGTCTCGTCTTGTGATCCATTTTCTATACATAGAGGTCTGTGGATACATGTGGGTGCGGGAAATCATGTTGGTATGGTCCCGTTTGTATGATATGTTTGTTGGGCGGTTCTGCCGCAGCGGTGACCTTTTCGGCCCGCATGTATATATATGTATATATGTTCATATGGCAATGTCTGGTACTGTTGGGTTCACTGTTTAAAGGTGCGGCTAGTTAGAAAAACAGAGGAAACTCTTTCGAAGTTTTGTGAAATTCCTTAGCTGTTGTGAATAGAAATTCGATATAGTGTATGTCTGGGTGCCCTATCGGCACCAATCACGGCCCCTGGGTTGGGTCGTGACATACATGGAATGCACTATATGTAAAATGGACTAAAATAAACAGTATACAATATCATTAGCTCATCAATCACTCGGCTTCAACTCAGAGTAGGAAATAGGACTCTATCACCTCAATATCTATCAAGAGATCAAATAGTCACATCAACTCAGAGTAGTATCAACATGGGACCTATCTAGGAGTTTCTATAACTGACAATCAACACATATGAGCTAGTGATGATATAACAAAGAGATGTCATTGCTATATCCGTCCAGTACCTTGTCGAGGTAAAGGACGAGTCTATTGGGGATCCCAAAGAAGTCTGCCAAGTCCTCTGCCGGACAAAGGAAACATTTACTTTCATGATCCAATCTTCTCCTACGCTGGCTATATAGTTAATGAGTATTAGTAGGACTCACTTTTACCTATTTCAGTGATAATACTCCTTCCAGGACTCGATATGCTCATAAGTCTATTACATCAGGCTGGATATACAACCAACCCCACTCCCCTAGGTAGGAACCTCATCTCATCTGACATTCTATCAACTCAAGGAATAGGTTTTTCCTCTCAAACCTAAGGTTTAGCCTCATTTAAGCTCCAAGAACACTAATCCCATCAATTTCAGTAATTAATACCCTCCTCTCAAGACTCAGACTCCAATAATCAACACATTCAGACAATCAACGCTCTAGACATTACCCCTAAGTTCATTTTTAAATTATTAAACAAGGAGAAACATGCAATTTAGGTATAGAATCACACAATAATTTGGCCCTAGACTCAAAACCCTTCTCTTACTCTTTTCTCCTTCTCTTAGTTTCTCTCGTTTAGACTTAAAAAAATATGGAATTTGAAACCCTTTTCGTATGAATTAATACTTAAGAACACATTTCAGGACTTAAAAATAGGTTGGAAATACCCAAAATATCCTTCCCAAAATTAAAAGGAAAAGTTTGAAAATATGTACACTGGTCTGCGACGTGCCAGGGGCATGGACGGATGTATTTTTGCAATTTTTGTCAAATTTCAATTCCTGTCAAAATTCTTTAAAAAAACTAAAGTGTCACTCCACGCCCCCTCCACGTTGCACCAAGGGGGGCAGACAGTCATTGTCCTGACATTAATTAGCGAAAATTAGTTTTTGTTCTGGTTGCTCTTAAATCAGGTCGAGACCATTTTGTCAATTGATTTTTTACACTGATCGCAAATTTGATCTTGGATTTCCTATCAGAGCTTTGGAAGATGCATTTTTTAGATGATTTCATTTTATGGGCATTTCAGTACTTTCATAGGCTGTTATGTCATGTCCCCTTGGGATCATTTGTCCTCCAATGATGAGTTAAGGTCGAATAGAAGCACGAGTAACCTCAAAACTCATCTCATTCCTCACTTGGGAACTATCGAACTTCCAACTATCCCTGACCTTCAACAATTCTATTTTAGACTCATGAATGGAATTAGCATATCAAATCAAGAAAGAAATTTAAATAACTTTAAGGATGGGACATTACCTTCAACATCATCACTATTTGGAATGAATATGTGCTGGTATTTGAGTTTCATCGCTTCTTCAGGTTCTCATGTAGCTTCCTCAACAAATTGGTTCCTCCATAGGACTTTAGTGGAGGCTATCTCTTTATTCCTCAGGTTATGAACTTGTCGATCAAGGATTTGGACTGGAATTTCTTCATAAGATAGACTATCCTTCACTCTCGTACTCTTGATAGGAATTGCTAAGGTCGGATCTCCCAAACACTTCTTTAACATCGACATATGGAACACTGGGTGAACTCTATCTAGCTCAAAAGGTAGGTCTAGCTCCTAATCAACCTTCCTAATCCTTCTCACAATTGGTACGATCGGATATAATATGGACTCAACTTTCCCTTCTTACTAAACTACATAACACCCTTCATGGGCGACACCTTCAAGTACACCCAATCATCTACCTCAAATTCCAAGTCTCTTCTTTTCACGTCCATATAAGACTTTTGGTGACTCTATACTATCTTCAAACTAGATTTGATGACTTTCACCTTGTCAGTAGACTGGTGGACAAGGTCAGGTAAAACTAATTCAGCTTCACCAACCTTAAACCAGCCAATCGGCAATCTACATCTCCTCTCATATAGAGACTCATAAGGGGCTACCTAAATGCTAGCATGGTAACTGTTATTGTATGCAAACTCGATCAATGGTAGATGGTCGTCCCATTTACTCCTGAAGTCTATTATGCAAGCTCTCAAAATATTCTCTAAGGTCTGAATAGTGCGCTCAGCCTGTCCATCTGTTTGGGGTGAAAAAGTTGTACTTAAATTCACCTTCATACACAAACCCCTCTAGAATGATTTGCAAAATTGAGAGGTGAATTGAGGTCCTCTGTCTGATATGATATACAAGGGAACCCCCCATGCAACCTCACAATCTCTCGAATGTATAGTGTAGCATACTCCTTAGCTATATTAGTTGTCTTAACTGCAAAATCGTTGGTTGATTTAGTCATCATATCCACGATCACACATATCGATCATTCTGCTTTCTAGATCTTGGAAAGTCGATAATGAAATCCATGTTCATTACCTCCCACTTCCACTCAGGAATTTCAAAGTTCAGAGCTAACCCGCACGGTCATTGATGTTCCACCTTAACCTGTTTAAACTGGGGTGTTTAGAGACAATTTTAGGAATGTCCCTTTTCATTCCATTCCACCAATAGACTTCCCTCAAGTCGTGGTACATCTTGGCAGAACTAGGATGAATGGAATATCTCGGGCTATGAGCTTCATCCATGATCCTGTCTTGAACACTAGCAATAGCGATCATATACAATCTACCCTGGTATCTCAACAACCTATCTCACTCTTTGGAGAAAACCACCACCTTCTGCTTGTAGACCACTTCTTTTAATTGGAACAGGATAGGATCTTGGTCTTGCTTTTCCTTCACTTCTGACATTAAGTATGAAGCAAACCCATTCTGAACATTAACCCCCCCTTCAATGTTCACCTCAAGTTGTACTCCCAATTGAGCCAATCTATGAACTTCCTTAGCTAGTTCCCTTTTTCCTTCCTCCACTTGGGCAGTGCTACCCATAAACATCCTAGTAAGAGCACATCAGTAACATTGTTGGCCTTAACTAGGTGGTAGAGAATGATCATATCATAATCCTTGAGCAACTCCCACCATCTCCTCTACCGCAGGTTTAACTCCTACTGGCTGAACATATATTGCAAGCTACTATGGTCAGTGAACACGTCCATATGTACTCCATACAAATAATGACGCTATATATTAAGTGTGAACACTATTACTGCCAGCTCAAGATTATTAGTTAGATAATTGTTCTCATGGATATTAAGTTGTCTGGAAGCATAAGCTATCACCTTCCCTCTCTACATCAACACACAACCCAGTTTGACTCTTGAGGTATCATAATATATCATGAAGTCTCCCATCCCATTAGGCAAAGTCAAAACTGGTGTTGTAGTCAATCTAGTCTTCAACTCTTGGAAAATTCTTTCACATTCCTCAGACCATTGAAACTTGGCTTTCTTCTAAGTTATCTTAGTCAATCGGGCTGACAAGGAAGAAAAGCTCTCAACAAATCTGCAATAGTACCTTGCCAAACCCAAAAAATATCTTATTTTTGTTGGAGAAGCCAGTCTAGGATAGTGTTTAACTGCTTCAATATTCTGAGTATCCACTAGAATACCATCTGTCAAAATAACATGGCCCACGAAAGCCACTGACTTGAGTCAAAACTCACACTTTGAGAATTTTGCATACAACTCATGGTCTTTGAGCGTTTGCAAAACCACTCTAAGGTGATTAACATGCTCCTCTTCATCCTTTGAATATACTAGAATATCTTCAATAAATACGATCATGAACATATTAAGATAAGGCCTAAATACGTTGTTCGTCAAATCCATGAAAGCTGCAGGTGCATTTGTCAACTTGAAAGACATGACCAAGAACTCAATGTGGACATATTGTGTCCTAAAGGCTATTTTTGTGTTATCACTTTCCCTCACCTTCAACTGATGGTAACCCGATTTGAGCCCTATCTTGGAGAAACAAGTAGCACACTGAAGTTTTTCAAAGAGATCATTTATACTGGGGAGAGGATACTTATTCTTTATAGTGACCTTGTTCAGCTATAGATAGTCTATACACATTCTAAGAGACCCATTTTTCTTACGCACGAGAAGGATAGGAGTACCCCAAGGTGAGACACTAGACCTTATAAAACCTTTCTCTAACAAGTCTTTCAATTGTTCTTTCAATTCTTTCAACTTTGCAGGGGCCATTCTATAAGCTGGAATTGAAATGGGCTTAGTCTTAGGAAGGACATCAATCCCAAAGTCAATCTCTCTATCAGGAGGGACTCTAGGTAGATCATCCGGAAACTCATTCACAATCGGGATTGACTCAAGAGTAGAAGATTCAACATCATTAGACTTAACTTGCACAAGCTGGTAAATACAACCCTTGGAGATCAATTTGTAGGCCCTAAGATAAGAGATAAATTTGCCCTTAGGTGTAACAGTATTCCCCTTCCACTCTAGAATAAGCTTATTAGGGAATTGCAACGTAACAATCTAGGTTCTACATTCAATAGAAGCATAACAGGCATGCAGCCAATCCATGTCAAGTATCATATCAAAATCAACCATCTCCAATTCTACAAAGTCAGCTAAGGTGTCTCTATGATAAATAGATACTACACAATCCTTGTAAACTTTCTCAGCTAAGATAGACTCACCAGTAGGAGTGGAAACAACAAAAGTTTAAGCAAACACTTTGGAAGAACCCAAACTTACTTGCCACATAAGGGGTAAGAAAAGGCAAGGTGGCACCTGGATCAAGTAACACATAACAATCAAAGGTAAAACTCAAAGCATACCTATCACAACGTCTAGTGCATTCTTCTAATCCTGTCGATTACCTATAGTATAAAGGCGGTTTATCTTGCCACTTGTACTAGTACTAGTACCCCTCTGCTGGTTTCCCTCTAGGGTTGCTGCGTAAGACTAACACCTTGCCTCAAAGGTAGACTCAAAATTAAAGTTACTAGTCTGTCAACATGAATAACAAACATCCTTGCCCATATGAAATTCACCCAGATGAAGCTTAGCACAACTGCCGTAAGGTGGCTTTGCCCTTGTACCTTGGGTCACACAGGCCTGAGATTAAGCACGTGGAGCCCTGAAGTTCTGAAACCTGTTTGGCTAAATGGTCACACTTGCTACAAACTATGTAAGATGAGATGATCTCCTCTGAATGTAGGACTTGTCACCCTTATTATTTCTCTGCTGGTTAGGCTCATATCCTGCTGACTTCGCCTTTTGGTTGATCTACTCTTCTCTATATTTCTTCTTGTCCTCCTCTGTCTGCTGGGCATATATCATAATTCTGGAGATGTCGAGGCTCAGAATTAGCAAAGTTGCCTTATACTTCTTTTGCACATATCTGCCCAGACCAGACACAAACTTCCTCATCCTTGCCCTCGTGTCTTGCACCATCTCCAGAGCATACCTGGACAACATAATAAACTAAGACTATACTCCTTCATAGTCATCCCTCCCTGCTTCAGATTCATGAACTCATCCAACTTTGCTTTCCTCAACTCTTGAGGAAAGAAGTGGTCAAAGAAGGCAGTCTCAAACTCTTCCCATGTTGCATGCTCCGCAACCTCACCTCTACCCTTCTCCCACTGATTTTACCACACATTAGCAATATCCTTCAGCTGGTAGAAGGCAAGCTTAACTCCTTCAATCCTTATACATCTCATCAATGAATTTTTGTGGGCCCTCTTTTACTTTTGATCTCGTATACACTGGCGAGTTCATCCTCAGGAAGTCTCTAAGTCTGTTGCCAGCTGAGGGCTCTTGTGAACTAGAACTAGGAGCTTGAGGACCTTGGGTATTACCCTGGGAGGCTACCAACTGAGTCAGCATGGTGATGGCTCCCCTAAACTTTGCCTTGGTAGTGAGATCTGGCTTGGGTTGAGCAGAGGGCGCTTGTAGGACCTTAGTAATCCTAGCAGGGCATCCTCGTCTCCTTGCCTCCGTCTGAACAAGGGCCTCAGGTTGGGCGTTCTCAACAATTTGGGTAGTGGCATCTCTTTGAGCGATTGTTCTATTTGTTAACGTTTTCTATAAATGTACAACGCACAAGTTAAAATGAAATTTCCATAGAGTTAAACTCTATTGCATGAGTTTAGATCACAAAAGAAGGGTCACTGTTCCTAATGTCCCATAGCCTCCTGCTTATGAATTGTGGTACACAATACACCCATAAACAAGACTCTACTAGACATGACTTCATAGACTCTCTAGTTCACTCGAACTCTAGGCTCTGATACTAAGTTAGTCACACATTGGGAGGGTACCCTAAACATAACTATTACTCGGAGACTAATGTTAGCCCCCAAGCGGACCACCTAGTCTGATCGCATTTGTTTAATTAGTTCAATAGCAGAAGATAATCAAAAAATAACAATCTATCAGTAGGCTACAAACTATCAACTTAATCTATCATAAATGAAATACGAAAAGAAATAACAATCTTAGTGTAAAGAAAGAAAGAGGGAAAAGAACCCCGAACATCGACCATCATCAATTTATATCTATGAAGCCTCTATAAATACTGTCCAAGATGGTACCATGACAGGCCATGGCTACCACAATGAAAGAAAATAACTCAAGATAAATGAATGATAAATATGTCCTCCGAAAGCAAAGGAGGACTCACCAAGTCTCTATGTGGAAATCCGTCAACCTCAACGATTAGGCTGCTGAAGTCCTGTCTATAAAATTTGTATCATAAAACGATGTAGTGCCAAAAGGGCATTAGTACGTGGAATGTAATGTATGTAAAACAAGGTAAATTAAACAAATATCATTAACTCATCAATCACTCATCCTCAACTCATAGTAGGAAATAGGACTCTAGCACCTCACTATCTATCAAGACATCAAACAGTCACATCAACTCAGAGTACTATCAACATGGGACGTATCTAGGACTTTCTAAAGCCGAATCACCACCTATAAGCCAGTGATAATACAATGAAGAGATATCATTGCCATATCCGCCTCGTACCTTGCTAGAGTAAAGGACGAGTCTGTCGAGGATCCCAAAGAAGTTTGTCAAGTCCTCTACGGGACATAAGAAACATCCACTTTCACTGTCCAATCCTCTCCTACGCTGGCCACGTAGTTAATGAGTACGAGTTGGACTTACTCTTACCCATTTTAGTGCTAGTACTCTTCCTAGGACTCGATATGCACATAAGTCTATCATATCATGTTGGTTATATAACTAACCCCCCCTTCAGGCAGGGACCTCATCTCATCTGACATTGTATCAACTCAAGGAATAGGTTCATCCTCTAAACATTAAGGTTAAACCTCATTTAAGCTCTAAGAACACTAATTCCATCAATTTCAGTCATCAACACCCTCCTCTCAGGACTCAGACTCCAACAATCAACACATTCAGTCAATCAAGGCTCTAGATATCACCCCTAAGTTCATTCTTGAAGTGTTAAACATGGGAAAACATGCAATTTAGGTATATAATCACACAATAATAAGTATGATGATCATCAATTTGAGATAATATATAGAATTTAAAGATACTGTTCAAGAAATAAAGATAATGTTCAAGAAATTCTCCAAGAAATCATTACTCAAGACCCATCAACTGTCAGTTGTCAACCTACTACATGTATTAGGGCATATGAAAGAACAATTTCATGTTCTGGGTAGCCTTTACATACCTAGGATGATGAGTTTCTACCTTTGCTTCAAGAATTTGTCCTTAGACTTAAAACCATACTCTTGCTCTTTTCTCCTTCTCTCAGTTTCTCTCATTTAGACTTAGAAAAATATGGATTTTGAAACCCTTGTCAATCGAATTAATACTTTAGAACATATTTTAGGACTTAAAAATGGATTAGGAGTACCTAAAATACCCTTCTCGAAATTAAAAAAAAGTTTGAAAATATGTACACTGGTCCGCGAAGAGCCAGGGGAGTGGACAAGTGTATTTTCACGATTTTCATCAAATTTCAATTCCCATTGAAATACTTTAAAAAACTAAAGTGTCACTCTGCGCCTCCTTCGCGTCATGCCAGGGGCGCGGACAGACACGGTCTCGACATTAATTAGCAAAAATTATTTTTTGATCTGGTTACTCTTAATAGGTCATGACCATTTTCTCATTTGATTTTCTGTTCTGATCGCAAATCCAGTCTCGAATTTTCTATCGGAGCTTTGAAAGACATGTTATATACACAATTTCATTTTAGGGCATTTTGAAAATTTTACGGGGTGTTACAATTGTATTATTTGAAATAGACAAATATTCTTTGGAAAACTTAGGGTCAAACACATAGAGCAACTTCCGCAAATCATGTCAAGAATAACTTGCCAAGAATATTTGGATACTTAGGGCTAAATGGTTACTAAGTTTGAGCTTGGTCACTTCTCATTGTTTTTTTTTCTATTACAGTCCAGAGAACAAAACATCCTTTATATAGGCATAAGAGTTTTCCATAAATAAATGTCAAGAATGTGGATAGCCATTTGAGAATTAGTGAAATAATTAATAGAAATTAACTGATGAACCTAACTTAGTGAATACAAGTTACACCAAAAATTATTGACCACTTTTTTATTAATTTATATTCACCAAAAACTATATTTTAATATTATAGTTTAATATTAAAATTTTATGCTCCAATAGTTACTTCAATATATCAGTTCTTTTTAGTTTATTATGGTTCAGAGTTGAGGATGTTAGAAGGTCTATTAGTAGGATGAAAAGAGGGAGGGCGATTGGACCCAATGAGATTCCAGTAGATTTTTGAAAGAATATGGGCAAGGATGGCATAGAGTGGTTGATCAGACTATTCAATGCTATTATGAGGACAACCAAGATGCCTGATGAATGGAGGAGGAGTACAATGGTTCTATAGTACAAGAACAAGGGTGATATTCAAAATTGTAACAATTACAGGGGCATCAAGTTATTCAGTCATAGTATGAAGGTCTGAGACAGAGTGGTGGAGATGAGGGTAAGAAAAGTAGTTACTATTTCAAAAAATTAGTTTGGGTTCATGACGGGGAGGTCGACTACTAAAGCAATTCATCTTTTTCGAAGATTAGTGGAGAAATATAGGGAAAGAAAGAAGAACCTTCATATAGTGTTCATTAATGTCAAGAAATCCTATGACAAAGTTCCAAGGGATGTCTTATGGAGGTGTCTAGAGGTGAAAGGTATCCCAATTTTATATATTAGGGTGATAAAGAACTTGTACAAAGGATCCAAAACTCGAGTAAGAATGGTGGGAGAAGACTTAGAGTATTTTCCTGTTGAGATGCGACTTCATCAAGGATCTGTATTGAGCACTTTTCTGTTTGCCATGGTGATGGATGAGCTGACATGATCTATCCAGGAGGAGATTCTATAGTGTATGTTATTTGTTGATGATATAGTTCTGATTGATGAGACTCGGACTAAAGCTAATGATAGGTTGGAAGTTTAGATACAAACCTTGGAATCCAAAGGATTATAATTGAGCAAGGCCAAAACTTAATACATAGAGTGCAAATTCAGTGTTGTGAGAGATGAAGCAAACATTGATTTGAGGTTGGCCATTCAACCTATCCCTGAGAGGGAGAACTTTAAGTATCTGGATTCTATCATCCAAAGTAGTGACGACATCGATGATGATGTCACACATCGTATTAGGGCATCATGGACAAAATAGAGACTGGCCTTTGGAGTATTGTGTGATAAAAAGATACCGCCTAAACTCAAAGATAAGTTTTACAGAATGGTGGTTAGACCATCTTTGTTGTATGAGATGGAGTGTTGGCCAATAAAAAATGCAAATGTTCAGGAAATGCAGGTAGCAAAGATGAGGATGTTGAGATGGATGTATGGTCACAACAGGAGTGATAAAATTAGGAATGAGACCATTTAGAGAATCTTGAGGTGGCCCCGGTGGCTGACTAGAGAAAGGAAGCGATACTGGGATGGTTTGGACATATGTAGATAAAGAGTATCAATGCTCCTGTCACGAGATGTGAGAGGTTAGATTTGGGAGCGATATAGAAGAGTAGAGGTAGACAGAAGATGTATTGGGGGGGAGGTGATAAGGGGGAGGTGATAAGACAAGATATGGCAAGACTTGTTCTCACCGAGGACATGACCTTAGATAGAAAAGAGCGGAGGTCGTGGATTATAGTAGCTGACTAAATTGGTTAGTAGGGATAAAGTTAGTAGGATTAGCCAGATCTTTATATCTTATGGTGTCAATATTCATTTTATGTATGTTAATTTTATTGTATTTACTTTCCATCATTACTTTGCGTTGTTAGTCATCCTTTCTGTTTACTTTCTTTTCCGTTCCATCCTTTTCATATCTAGTTTATTCTACTTATGGATTTTTGAGAAGAGGACTCTTATGGAACAGCCTCTCTACCTCTATGAGGTAGTGGTAAGGTCTACATATATTTCACCCTCCACAGACCCCACTTGTGAGATTCCACTAGGTGTGTTGTTGTTGTTGTTGTTGTTTGAGTTCATTACGGCAATGTACTGTTGCTGCAATTAGTAGCAATTAGTATGTTACACATGATTAGACCTAACCACAAATAAAATGGAAATGTGTCAAAATTTTCAAAATGATTTTATTTGTAAGTAGGGGTGTAAATCATGGATCAGGTTGGTTCAGATTTTTATATATCAAATCAAATTATTTGTGTCGAATTTTTTAATATATAGATCAAACCAAACTAATAAAACTCAAATTTTTCAACCTTGGATTTTTTGGGGTTTTCGGGTTTATTTTTTAATTTTTAATGTTTATTTTTTAAATTCTCGTATTTTCGAGTTTTTTCGAATATTTTGATAAAATATTTATAAAAACATATAATCAACTTATGATTCAAATTTTTATTTAGTCCTACCCAAATACGAAAATCTAGGATGTTTTTAAGAAAAATACAAAATATTTTATTAGTGAAGACACAAAAATATTCAACAAAAAATAATAATGAAATAGCATAAAAACTGTTAGTCATAATAAAGATGATCCTAATTTTAAAATATTAAATTAAGTTAAAATAAATCATAGTGAAAAAATCATAACTTTAAAATACTAAATCATGCTAAAACAAGTGTGATAAGCACTTATTAATTATATGAGTAAACATTACAGAAAAATTAAAATTAGGTTATGTATTTTAATTATCTAAATCAATGTAAAACTAAAGGACAAATATTAATTATTATTATCACTCCTAGTATTGGATTAATTTTTTGTAAGTGTTAGTATTGATTTTAATTTTTGATTTGTGCTTTAAAGTTACTAATTTGGAAAATTTACCTAAATATACCATATTTTAAAAATCATTTATCACTCCTAGTTGTTAATGTGTTTGCTACCAAAGTGTTGTTAAGCACTTCTTTTATCAAAATATCTGAAATATCCTTAAATACTTTCACATTATAAAAGGTTAATTGTTACTGTAAAATTTTATTTTTAAATTAGATTAAGTTAGAATTAATTTATTTTAATTCATCTTCAATACAAATTAATTATATAAGTTAATTTATATGTCTAAGTTATTTTTAATATTTAAAATATATAATTTTAATAAAATACATAAAATATTTGAGTATTTTTTTAACTATATATAAAATAAGGAGAAAATAATTTAGAAGAAAAGAAAAGAAAGAAAGAGCAAGAAAAAACGGAAGAAAAAAAACCGGAAGAAGGAAAAAATGAAAAAAAGAAAGAACAAGGAAAAAAAAAGAAAGAGCAAAATTTTTTAAAAAAAAAGAAAGAAAAAAAGTAGGAGCAAAATATAATCAAACCTGTTAGACCCCGTAATTAACTAAATGGAGGTTAATTGCTCATTCGGGAAAAATATTGTGATTGAGGTGTATTTTAAATTTTACTAACTTATGGTGCGGGAGTATGGGATCCAGCGAATTTTTTAGGGTAAAAATTTAGTTGAAGTCGGGAGTCCTTAATTGGATTAAAATAGAAAAGTTTGGGGACCTAAT
>JAOTQJ010000091.1:19595184-19609852 GCA_025642045.1 Solanum sejunctum
CTTTAAAAAGTACGACAACCTGTACATATGATAAAATAGTACTTAGTAACAAATAAAACCATAAAAATAATCTATAAATCGTGATCAACTTCACTTTTAGCCCACTAATTTTATTGAGCTGACAATTGTATTCGCAAGTTGAAGCTTCCAACATTATTGTATTGAAATGTCAGTTGCTTGTGGAGTTGAGTGTGTTTTAGTCGTTGGTTGTCTCCGTTGGGCATGGAAGCGCTGCACCTACATCGGCAATGACGACAGTGCCACGTGGCCGGAAGCCACCTGCGAAGAATTCGAACCAGTTCCACGTATTTGCCGTACAATTCTAGCTGTGTACGAACCAAATCTCCATAAACCCAAATTCCCACCGCCCGGCGGGTACCGGTTAAACCCGGATTGGGTGATAAAACGGGTCACATATGAACAAACCTCCGGTCGGGCGCCGCCGTATTTGATCTACTGTGATCACGAACACCAGGAGATTGTGCTGGCTATTCGAGGTTTGAATTTACTTAATGAAAGTGATTATAAAGTATTGTTGGATAATAGATTGGGGAAACAAATGTTTGATGGAGGATATGTACATCATGGGTTGTTGAAATCTGCTATTTGGGTTTTGAATAATGAGTCGGAGACTTTAAGGAAGCTTTGGATTGATAATGGAAGGTGCTACAAAATGATATTTGCAGGTAAATTTCAATGAATTATGATTTCAATATCTTCTTAACCAAGATACCCTTGTCTTTCGGAAACAGCTCTCTCTCTCTATATATATAGATAGATATAGATAGATATAAGGTAGTGCTAAGCTCTGCGTACATTTTGTGAAATTTTACTTGATATGTTGTCATTTTTCTTAACAAAGATACCCATAGTTGGGGGCAGATCTACGGGGTTTAGACTAGTGAATCTTTGCAAAATTATGTGAAGTTTGTAATAATGTGTACCGCACGCAAATGTTTATTTATAAAAGGAATATGGAGATATGCGATTTATTAATTTGGGGCGTTGGGATTTTTCGACTCCTTATTTGTGAACTATGATAAGAATTGGAGAAGTTTTAATAGTTTTCACAAATCATGGGGTTTGTATATAAAATACAACTTAAGAAATTCAAATTGCATGTACAAACAAAACTTCAACTTCAAATCAACTTGTTCGAATTTATGTCCAAATGGCCGTTAGATTAAGTACTTCTAAATTCACACAATTTTCAGTCTCAATACAGTTTTGATATTTTTTTGGATTTGAGTTGCATTTTAACCACTCGAAACATACTTAAACTTGAGTGATTGGGTGGATTACTAAAAAATGGTTGATTTTGGCGCCACTATTTTGCAGGACATTCTTTGGGTTCTGGTGTGGCATCGTTGCTAACAATAATTGTGGTGAATCATAAAGATAGATTTGGGGGGATTCCAAGGAATCTTGTTAGGTGTTATGCAGTTGCACCAGCAAGATGTATGTCACTCAACTTGGCTGTTAAGTATGCCGATGTAATAAACTCAGTCATACTGCAGGTGAGTGTCATAGCTAATTCAAAATTTTACTTCAAGGGGTTTAGACATTACATGAATTTTGCATTTCTAAGGAAAAATTTTTAGATTTTATATGTAATTTCAATCGAAAGATGCTATCTTTATATGCTACATGTATACGTAGTGAGAACGCTTATGCGAAGCCACAATCAGCTTATTTTCTTGCTCATCTTAAGCATAGTACGAATCAGCTCGCCTATCGTTGAATGGCCTTCATAGCTTTAAGGTGATCTACCCAAAGAGCATACGCTATAATAGAGTCAGTTAAAGTTGCGCTTAATGAAGATGTTCTAATGCATGGTCATTTTGTAGCTTTTACTGTGATAGAGAGATCGACTAGGATGGTAGTAGCATAAGATAATGTACGGAGTTGAGGATAAGCAGGCGGCAAATGCTACCTATAGAACGAATATTAATGATCAGTGTTTTGATTTACAGTAAATTGAATCTTGACTATCCGTGTTGTATGTTAGCATCTGAGGAGCAAACTATGAACAAATGGTATTCATATGATCGTATCAAGGATGAGATGATTTACACACTTTTGGTTCACTTTACTGGAACTAACCCGAATTTTCATCTTTCATAGAGACAAAAATAATGAGTAAAGAAGGAAGAAAAATAACATCAGGGATTGTGAGTGGTCAAAATGTGTATGATATGCCATAGAGCGCTTCTGGTGAATTTACAATGCAATAACTTGGGTGGTGGTTGCATTTCTTTAGCAATATCTGCTCTTTCTTTTCCTTTCTTATTCCTCTTTTTTGATTGGGAGTTCACTAGTTTTGCGCTACCTCCATGAACTGCTGATGTAAGTTGTGGTTGATTCGAGGATCTTATGCAGCGATGCAATTCCTCTATTGTGTTTCGCATTCTCTGGCTGACCCTGGTCCTTCGTACAGAACTGATTTAGAAAAGAACAATTAGGCTTATATTCTATCCTCTCTACAATTCCTACTGATGAAGTGCTAAATAAGAGCAGTTCTTCGCCACAATCTCTTCGATCCATCCCTTCAATGAAAAAAGTTACCCTGTGGAATTCCTACTGGAAGACTTTCCATTTAGTCAAAGTAAATTGTTTAAGTTTGTCCTTTGTCGCTTTTTTAATCTTGTAATCATTCGACTCTGCCGCTAAACCTAATGCGTACTCCTCATCCTTCTCCTTTATGATAGGATCCTCTTTGGTCATTTCTGCTACCACTCTGAGAGGATTGGTTGATTCTCCTTTCACACAATATATTGAAGGACCGATCTTAATTTAAATAGTTCTAACAACGTTATTATCTCTTTTACCCATGCCATCACTTGTGATCTTTAAGGACAAAATTATCAATTTAAATTTTTATATGAGAAATTAGTTGGGATAGCTCAGTAATATATTTATCCACCTTAGCGGGAATAGTTTCCACTGTTATTATCTCATCATATTTGCAAACTTCGGAGGTTTCTTGTTTGCATCTATCTATCTTGCTTGAGTTCTTAGACAAATTTTAGCCTTGAGACCATAAAAAGACCTGTATACTTGGATATAATTTTATGTGTGTTTGCTTGCTCTTTTATTACCAATGTGAATTAAAAGATGGTACTATGATTTTTTGTTCTGCAGGATGATTTCCTGCCAAGAACAGCCACACCACTTGAAGATATATTTAAATCCATCTTCTGGTTAGTACGATTCTTATACACTCTGCGTGTGCATAACAATGCCCCTGAGTTCTCTATGTTCTGCCTTTAAGTGATTGCTATAATTATCTCTTATATCAGGCATTAATGCTTTCAACAGTTTACCCTGCTTGATATTTTTGATATGCCTGAGAGATACCTTCATCCCTGAGGGCAGAAAACTCCAAGATCCAAGAAGACTTTATGCACCTGGACGAATGTATCACATTGTAGAAAGAAGATTTTGCAGGTAAACCACATTCAAATGAGTGATACTAGTATGGCATGTATTGTCAAAGTACTACAAACTAGTGATTATGCATAATAAAACCTCTGTCGAATAGTTTCGCAGAACCACCAACATTGCTTGTAGTCATTGTAGTCATTGTGTGCTTTGCTAATCATCTTCTAAATGAACAATTATAGGCTCTCTTTGTTCCATGATGTTTTGATCTTTTGTAGTATTCTGTTGTCTTGATTCCGCGTTTGTGTTTCACAGCCTGGCTTATACATCTATCGAATTGCTGTTGCAGTTTGATCCTTGCCACTATCAACTAGTATGTGTTATTCCAAATATCCGGTGGCTATGGTCTCCCAAAAGGATTTTTTTTCCTGGGAACGGTCTTACTATTTATATAACTTTTAATCCTCGATTATGAATGGGTCATGTGCTCTTAAGCCGTGTTCACACAACTATCAATCTCACCATTATTCTTTGCCGTCGTCTTGTTAAATGCTTGGATTAGGGTATGCTTAGGTCCCTGAATTATTGCAGATGTTATAGAAAAGTTCCATACGAAAGACGTCGTCATCTGTGTAGTATTAAATAGAAGATAGCAGAACAGGATAAATCTCAAATAAGAAGATGAAGCCCAACATGAATTCTTCCCCGAAACTTTCTATTTACGGGTTGAAGTTAAAGGAAGAAAAGGAAAGGAATGGATAATTGAGATGGATGATTTGTGCACAGAAAAGCAGTTTATACTAATTGTTTCAATTCCATTTCGTTGTAACTTATCAGCTCGCAGCATTAAGCCGTATTGCTTTAGTTTTCTTTCGTTTAAACTTAATAAATGTGACCCTATTTATTATCCTCTTCCATTCTTCTCCCTAAAAGGTGACATGAGTTTGTTTCGGGTGGGAGAAATAATAACCTTAAAACAGTAAGAATAGATTCTTGGTTCATTTATCTCTCGTCCAGGATCTAGCTACCTAATGAATTTGTCCTGCTCATATGTTATATTCATTGTATCTTCTGATGCAAGCACATATTCTCTTCACATGACTTTTAGCACAACATCACAACATGCTTACGCATGTACAGTTGTCGTACTGATCCTGCTATGGCAAAGTATATTCAAATTAGACCATGCTGCTTCCCCACTTTTCCGGGTTTCAACTTATTCATAAAGCAAAAACATTTTCCCCTTACAAGAGAACTTTTTAATTTGCTGGCCTCTTGGATGTGTTTGTAGCTCTCACTTTTTGCTTTACTTTTGTTATGATATTTTGACAACGGTGAAGCTGTAGTGCTCCTGATGGATAATTTCTTGCTTGACAGGTGTGGGAGGTTCCCTCCAGATGTTAGAACTGCAATCCCAGTTGACGGAAGATTTGAACATATTGTGTTGTCCTGCAATGCTACATCTGATCATGGAATCATTTGGATAGAAAAAGAATCTGAAAAGGCATTTGCAGTAAGTAGAATCAATATTGTTTGTCCTTTAAAAGGAATTCTATCGTTGGTGATCTATGATTCCATTCTGGGATGGAACATGTAAGGAGTAAGTGTCTTGACTTTATCGCCCTAAAATTTCGGAAGACAAAAACATGAACCTAGTCATTTTGTCATTGATTAGAGGGGCGTCTGTCTTCATAAAAAAGAATTAAATATAGTTGCCTTTGGGAACTACCCAAAGAATTTCCATGGTAAGACGGTGTAGCTGTTTGCATCATACGGTGTAACTTTTGCAACCTATAAAGATCTTCCGCCTTTCTCTGAATTCCCAAAACAAAGAGTAGCCATTATTTTTCTTTGTTTAAGTCTAGAAGTACACTGTCCTCACCGTCTGCGTTACATGCTAAATATAATTGTACTAGAATGTCCTTTTCTGTTAAAATATAATTCTACTATGCCTCAATCACAAATAAGTTGAGGTAGGCTAGATGAATCCTCGTGTTGAAAGGATTTTGATCTTGTTGAGGAAATACTTCCGTGCAGAGACTAAAGGAGGCTAGTGTGGAGACCACCACTACTCCCCCTAAAGTGCAGAAATTTGAAAGATTGAAGACATTAGAGAAAGAACACAAGGATGCACTGGAAAGAGCCGTCAGTTTAAATATACCACATGCTGTGGGCGTAGAGGAAGAGGAATCCTCGACACAAAAAGAGGAAGAACCCATGGAGGACATAAATTTTGAGTCGTCTCAAGAGCACAGCGAAGATGCATCCACAAGCAATTCCCGGGGAAGTGGTGCAAGAACTAACTGGAATGAAATAGTTGAAAAGCTTTTCAATAGAGACAAATCTGGGAAATTACAATTAAAGAGAGAAGCAACTGGTCCCGAGTAGCAACTCTGTTCAAGGTGCTCCTTCTCCCTTTTGTCTATGATTGTTGTATGATTGATAAAAGCATTAGTTATGTTCCAACAACTTGGAATCCTTTTGTATCAGTATAGCCCTGTAAAATTTCTTCTTTTTGTACTCCAGCCATCGTTAATGTACAATCTTCAGCCCCATCAAAAGTACGGTTGAAAATTCTTTTGTGCTATTAACTCATGATGTTCATGGTTCTGATACTATCTTCTCAAAGTTGTTATCCCTTTGTATTGTAACTTCTTTCCTATCACATTGTTGAGTGTGTGTGCTGGAATGGGTAATTCTTGATCATCTGATTATGATGGATGGTTAAGTTTAAAGAAGTTAGCCTCTTCGATGCCATGGAAATGTGCTATTACCCTAGACGATGAAACATCGGTTCTTATCTATTTTTTTGAATTTGTTGCTCCTATTCCTTGCCTGAGTACACTGTAGTGGTTCAGATTTCCAATCAAATTTGATAAAACAGCAGTAGTATTTCTTGTTAATAGGCATGTATTCCTAATTATCTGATTTGTGTAGAAACTCTTTTCGTGCTCCTGATTTAGACGAAACATAGGCCATTCCACACCTCGCCATCAGAGTTCACTACAAAGCTCCCCAGGTTACTCAAAGCCATATTCCAACGGAACTCGCTACAAGCATCTATCTCTATGATAGATTTCTGATTCAGGAGGAAGAACTGGCAAAAGACACAAAACTATTCATTTTGGCTCTGTATATGTTTGAATAAAATGACTATGAGACCAATTGGTCGAACAAAGACAAAAGTCAGCCATAGTAACCGGGAATTCTGCGTGTGGAAGAGCTCTCACTCCAGATTCAGGTACGTTTGCTGTTAAGATACTCAAATTAGAAATGCACTTTTCGTCAATGTGATTTGAGTCATCTATTTTCTCTTCCAGCTATGTGATGCTGCTATAGTCTCTAGATCAAAATTTCAGATGTATCATCATGAAACAATATCTAGCCATGTTATACTTCTTACATTTGATGAATATTTGATTTTATTGTCTCCGGTTTAGCAGTTGTGTGAAGGCTATATGCTTCCTTGAAAATGTTGCAAATTAGTTCATTACTTACTCATATCAATCTTCTAGCCACTTTGTATTCAGTTTCTGCAGTTAGCTCTTAGCTTTTAATACTTTGTTAACCAAGATCGATCCTTGGGAGTAAAAGATCAGGCATAGCCCCTCCAAGTGTATTTTCAAGTGGCTGTAAAATCATGATTAGTTTGAAGTAATAAAAAATAAAGGCATAATATAGACGCTTTACCTTGGCCTCTGCCGGCAATAGAACACCCAAATTTGAAAATGCACAACTAAACACCTTAACTTTGTTTGGTTTAAGTTAGCCACATAAATATACCAACTTTGAAAATGCTCATCTACAATGCACTCCTTTAAAGGTGTATAGATGTGCATTTTCTAAGTTAAAGGTGTTTGCGAGATGCACATGTGTCAAGTTGAAGTGTCGAGATGGTCCCAGTGAAAGTGAGTGTTTAATTGTTGTTGAGACCAAGTTAAAGTGTATGTATTATGCCCCTCAAAAGGATTTTTTTGGAAGACTACCAAATTGTCCACATGATGCTTATATTAGTTACCGTTGATAATATGTATCATTGCTCTTTGATAGTGTCACGACTCAAGCTAGGCCTCAGTCGTGACACGATGATTGAAACCCCGAGGGACCCCAACCAAGCCAATTTACCATATCATACATGAGCATACATAAGGTAAATAAAGCATCAATTAACAATTTCTGATAGAGAAGAAATAAAGTCTCAAACCATAATAATCTTAGGCAATGAAAGGAAATAAAATTAATTCCTAAATAAAGGGATTAGACTTTAGGCTTTGGTCTAAACATGCCTCTACTAACATGGGTGGGAGCTTGAGAGAAATTTTGGAGAAGAAAACTTGGGAGAATTTGTGAAATTGGGGGAAATATTTGGGATTGGGGTGAAGTAATGATATAGAAACGGTTATGGGTAGTTTCATAGGGCCAAAATGAGATAGTTTAACGAAAAGACAAAAATACCCTTAATTAAAACCTGTCAAACATGAACACAAACTGAGTCTGTGGGTTGTAGACCCATCTATGGCTCATGGATACCCTTTCGTGGAACTTGCTCCAAAAATTACCCCTCAGGATCTCAAGTACAAATCCAATCTACGAGACCATCTTGTCTTCTACAGCCCGTAAATGTCCCTCGTGGAAGCTTTCCATACTTCGCCAAATCCTCAATTGTTGACACCCACTGTACAAGCCAAAAAGTATGGGTTGTACTTCTGTTTACGGCTCGTAAAGCTCCTTTTGTACTTCATCCAATTTTGTCCAAAATTTTCTAAGTCCCGAGGGGTTCTACTACCATGGTTTACAGGTCGTGGAACCATTTACGAGTCGTCCTGTTTGCTCATCATCAAGATACTGCAACTTGTCATTTTTTCCCCTAATTTTTCTGATCCATGTATGATTCCTTCCTACAAGTCGTATTTCAGTTTACGACCAGTACCTAGCTGTCATGGTTTCACCAAAAATTTTCTTGGAAAAATTCTTAAGTACAGGTTCCATCTATGAGCGCCTGTCTACGATCCGTAGAACCATCTACGAGCCATAGTCATGGCTCGCACAGTGCACATTCTCTATTTTCCTCCTTGTTTCGACTTTTCAACTTACGGGTATTATAGATATCTTGGCTCTCTTTTTTGGGCATTTTTTTGGTAGAAATAAAAGAGAGTGAGGGTATTCATTTATAGCTTGCAGAATTGAACTACTATAACTCTTTATTTATCGATTTAAAAGAAACTTTCTAGCTTATTTTAAAGTGTTGAAGAGAGAGATATGAGACATTCCAAAGATACTCGATAAGGAAGATTATGATTTCTAACTACGAGTCTATTTTCAAGCTAACCAAATTCCTGAATCTTTTGCTACTTCGATTATCACTACCTGTTGTTACTGCACTTCGCCAATGTGACAGTTTGAGTAGATGGTGCTCTCTATCTACGAATGTATCAAGAAATCGACCAGTACTAGTTTCATTTTCCCCTGAACCATGTTATCCTTTCTTCTTGAATTCATGATTTCAAAAGAAAGAAAAAGGACTTTTGAACAAGTAAATAACAATGGTGAAGCATGGAGCATGTTCTGTGGTCCCTAGCTTCAGACAAATGTGACAACTATGGTAAAGATTCTACAGAAAATGTACTAACATGAGACTTTAATGATGGACCATCATGTTGTTCAGCATCTTTCTGTTGAAAAGATATTAAAAAAAAAATAAAATATATATATATATATATATAGGGGTGGTCCTGGTGTTTAACATGTGCCAATTTTCTGACTTTACAGTAACTCTTATCTAAATTTATTGAACTTGATGTTTCTGTTCAATGTCTACTGTTGTTACTGTCTTTAAAACTATACTTCATAAGGTAGGCCATTAGTCAATTTAAGGCCATTTGTACTATTAGAAACAGTGCTGTTGGAGGATTCAAATATAGCAAAAGAAATTATGGCGCTTGTTTGAAAATTTAAGCAAGCTGAATTTGGAATTTTTTGAGTTTTTGCAAACTCTTGTTTGCCTGAGGTTTTTTTTCCATATCTAGTATCTTATGTTTATGGGGCTTGATTTTTGAGACGAGAGGTTTCTAGAACCACTTCTCTATCTCTAAGGTCTGCGTACATTGTACCCTCTCTAGATCTCACTTGTGAGATTTCATTGAGTATGTTGTTGTTTGCGTCAGTTACTTTTGAAGGAAAATAAAAGGTTAGGTGACCCTATTTGAGATTTCCAAAGAGTGGTGCTAGTGTTGGGCTAATGTAACATTCTTATTTATGTGATATTGTTTGTTTTAGGATGTTAAGGAGTATTTTTACTTATATGTAGCTTGTTGTTTATTAATATCAAATATAGGCCTTTGTTCGTATACTTAATATACCCCTCAAATTAAGTATCATATGATTGATCAGTAGGATTCATGGGTTTATTTGGAAATTTATTGTGTGTCATTCATATGATTCAAGTATACTTGTCCCTCGGAATGATTCATGTTGTTCTTTCGTTCTTCATGGGCCACAACATAGAGACTCTTTGCGTTTACATACATGTCCCTCGGAACGATTCATGTTGTTCTTTCGTTCTCCATGGGTCCCAACATAAGAGACTCGTTGCATTTACATACTCGTCCCTCGGAACAATACGTTCATGTTGTTCATGGAGCGCAACATAAGAGACTCTTTGCATTTACATACTCGTACCTTGGAACAATTTGTTCTTTGACTAAGACCTCATTTGTTTTTATCAAGGTTAAAGACTTTCAAATTTGAATATACATTTAAATATTATGATATTGTATTAGATTAAAATTATTAGTATGACTATTTTCTCAATAGTTGAACATATAAATTTGTCTTTATCATGATGGTGATTGATGATAGTGATTAACAACATCGGTTAATGGTTGTACCTAATGATTGCGGTAATGTCAATAATAGTTAGTGATGATTAGGAGTGGCAAAATGTATAAATTATTTAAGTACCTATCCAGATTTATCCATGCTAAACGAGTTGAATACTCAATCCATTTAAGATAGATAAAAAAAATAGGTAAAGCTCATATTTATCTATTTTTACTTAATTCACATTTGATCAACTTATATCTGATTTGACACGCTTGTTGATATTATTCTCAAACACCCAACAAGCCTCAACAACAACAAAAAAAAATATCCAAAATAATATGCTCCCACCAGCAACAATTCAACCTTTTTATCACTCCAGACACATAAAGAAGATTCCAACACCCTGCTGCCCCCTCCAGGAGGCATCAAAGGACTTGTCATAATAGATCAAGATTCCACTCCAAGTGGGACCTTTAAGACAGAGACATGATTATAAAACACTCCCAATGGATAAGAGATAATGTCTTCAAATAGAGACAGTCTAGTTAGTACATATGATGTCCTGTTATCCACTAAAATATTTTCATTTTCATTATCCACTTAACCAAGAATCTCTTTTTACAACTTGAGCTCCACAAACTCACTTTAGTAGTCACCATCAAGAACCAACTCCATATCCAATCAATATTTTCTCTTATTTAAAAACATTGAATTGTAAATTTGCCAAACAAGGCTCAGGCTAAGTCCTGTAGTAACTTAGATTCAAACCTTGAATTTCATCAATCATGTATAGGGACATATAGGACTAAAAAGTAAGAGAAGTCAATGGTAAAGAGACAAGAGTTATAAAAAGATGCATCAACATACAGACAACAGAATGAAAGGTGCAACAATTACATATGATAAGGATAACAGATTACACAGTGAATTTTGAGACAAAGGGTTACTCAAGCACATCTACTAGAACTAAAAGGGGGCATTAACCATGAAAATATTACTAATAAAAAGACCACTGCACTGAGCTAACACTATGTGCGGGGTTTGGAAAAGAACCGGACCACAATTAGTTTTGCATTACAGCAAGAGACTATTTGTGCAGCTTCAAAACCATGACCCCCTAGTCACAAGACGACAACTCTAATTGAGACCACAATTAATCTATTCTACGTCATCGTCTTAGCTTGCATTTCTACCGAAGACTATTCTTAGAGGTTTGAAACTATGATCCCTTAGTCACACTGTCGACTACTCATACCGGAACTATTACAGAAGATAATACTACTAATACCTAAAAAAAGGAGGAAAATAAGACAACTAAGTCATTAGAGTTATCACCATCAACAAGAGTCCAATAACAAGCCTTTCAATTTTTTAGCTTTCCTCAACATCATCATCATCATCATCATGAGCAGGCTGTGGCCTAGCTTTCCTAGGCCTACCCCTAGGCCTCCCTGTAGTAGAACCAAGATCAGCTGAATTGTGACCTCCAGCAACAGGTGCTGGCTTTGGCTTCTTGGAAGTAGGTGGTGCATTGGGGTCTTTTCGTGGGCGCCCTCTTGGCTTTGGTGGTGCAGATTCTGCAGATTCTACTGCACCAGGTGGCAATGGAGCTTTGGGTTTTGGTGGCCTGCCACGACCCCTCTTTGCTGGAACATCTGGACCAGGTTTGATGTAATTGTTCTTGAGGAAAATCAAGGCTCCATTTTGCTTCATGTTGTCCAAATGTAAAGGTATCATCTTTGAAAGATCCTCATTCAGATCTCCATACTTTGATTCAATGTACTTGGTTATTGATGACTTGTTTGAACCCCCTTCTTGATTTAGTTCATCAAGGGCTTCATAAATCATCTGTTCAAAACAAAACCTCAAAACTTCATTTTCAAGCAACAAATATACATAGATCTGTTAACAAAAGAAGCATTCTTGATTATCATACTGCTCATTTTGTTCTCTTTTTAGAAAACTTCTAGGGAACTCAGAAAAAACAAAACAAAAAATTCCTTTGAGTTCTTACAGTTACAAAACCTCAAAACTTTTACCCAGTAAACAGGCAAAAAGCTAGAATCTTTTCTGTGTTCATGTTACAATGAGGTCAAAGAAAAAAGGGTTCTTGCATGTTTCTCCAAAGATTGCATCTTTCACCTAGAATTAAGCAAAAAAACACTGAAATATATGAAAAAGATGAAATTTTTTAACATACAAGAACCTTAAAAGAGGATTCTGAGCTCAAAATGTTAACAATCAGATGCTAAAACTGAAAAAAAGGTAAATCTTGAAATTTTACCTCAGGGTATGATGGGAACTGGTTGAAGCTCTGAGTAGCCATGAAAAGAGAGACAGAGAGAGAGGGTGTTTTCTAGGGATGACCCTACAAGAAAGAAAAGAGTGTCAGCTTCAAAGCACAGTTGAAAAATTGATACCAAGTACTCTCATAACTTAGGAATTAAAGAACAAAGAATATCTTTAAAATAGAAGGGGTCTATTCATAGTGGATGAGTGGCTGAAGATTCAAGGGTAGGAACATAATCCAACGGTTGAGGATGTTTCTTACATTGTTTTACGAGGATATATGACGTGTCTTATTTTGTCCTTTTTTGCAAAGTCAAGAAGATAACAATGGACTATCAGCCCACCTATGAGAAAAAATTTGTAAAGCCCATCTAGTACTGGGTCACCATTATCATCATTGGATGATTTTGAATGGTTGAAAATTGAATCGAAAATCAATTTAAATTTTATTTTATTATTGAATTATTGATTTTGAATGAATTATTGATAATTCAATAGTAAATTAATAAGGAAAAAGGATCAAAAATATCTCTGAACTATTTGAAATGGAGCAAATATACCTCTCCATTAGATTTTGGCTAAAAAAATACTCCTCAATTATATTTCTGACTAAAAAATATCCCTCTCTAGTGAAAACGAAAAAGGAATAAAATACTCCCCAACTATCATAAATGGAGCAAAAATACCCATCGGTTAGATTTTGATTCAAAAATACCCTGACCTTAAAATTTTGCAAAAACAAAAAACTCTCTCTAACAAAAATGACACTTGCATACCATGTGGACAAAAAAATCACATGATTAGTCTACATGGAACACTATTTGGGGATTTAAGAGGTTTTCTTCTTGGATATTAGATTTGAGACTAACCTTTTCATATCGAAAGAGATTGTCATTTAATTTGCAGATATTTCAAAAAGTTGATCATTGAATGATAACATCGATTCACCCTCGTTATAATCATTGTCTCCTCCTCGAATCAATTTTTCGAGTTCAATAAGATCCAACTTTGCAAATTTTTTGAACCTATGAAGTTTGTATAGAGGTTATGCTCATGTTAGCAATGTAACACAATCAACATAAGTTATCATTTTCAAGAGAAAATTCAATTATAACTATAAACAAAAGTTTTGTTTTAGTATAGTAAGAATCTCGATTACTCAAATCTAGGCCTCGTGATTGATATTCTGAGTTGAGACAATGTTGATTATGTTAGAGGAATTCTTTCTCCCGCAGGGGGATACGTCCCACCGTTATGTATATTGTCAGATCATCTAGCCTTGGTTGACTTCCCGGGATAGAGGCCAGGTCGGGAGGACTAGGGCTGGAGGCCCCGTGTGATACTAATTCCTGGATGGGTCGAGTACCCGGGGGTTATATGGTACTTGAGGTCAAGGGCCCAACTGATTTTTCGTGGATCCACACACCTATTCACCCTCTGATGATTGGGCGTGAGTGTACCCTCTAAGCTTATGAGGGCTTTCAGGCTTAGACAATAGGGCCTTACGTACAATTGACCTATGATCCTGTGATATGGGAAATTGGGCTCTGTTATGATTTGGTTGATTAGATTATGCACGGGTGTACCTTCTGGGCCTATGGGGGACAATTAGCGTTCAAGCATAAATATTAGGGTCTTGCACCCACGTACGAAACTATGTCCCAGATGGGGACAATTGTGGTTTGGTTCGACACAACTTCGTTGGTTCAGGTTATTGTTATTTATCACGTGGGTGGGTTCAGTTATCTTTGTTCATCTTTGTAGTTGGCTCTATTGTGGTTCCAGACATGTTGTTTCCTTGATTTGAGTTTCGATTTGGCTAAACCTGCTGCAGTTCTTTATATTTGACTTCTCGATCATCCGATGATGCTTACCAGTGTCATTGTTGGTACTCACCTCCTACTTTTTTGCATCTTCTCATGGTGCAAGTCTATGTACGGGCTGTGATTGCTGATTTTTGGGTCTTCGAGAGCACGCAAGAGAGTTCTTTTAGGTGAGCACCGACAACTCTGGCTTCGTCACAGTCTCTTTTATTTTGATGGTCGTCTTTTGCTTTCAGACATTGGCCTTGTACAATAACATCATGTATTTTTAGGAGTACTCTTAGTGTTGTATATTTTTATGGTTATTGATATATGTATATGATATGTCCTTGCTTCTATTGTAGTTCTGTACA
>JAOTQJ010000091.1:19655681-19667385 GCA_025642045.1 Solanum sejunctum
CTTCTACCTTAACTCTGATTCTAGTAATAACCATCCTACACTTTGGGAAGATGCTAAAAGACAGGTAAATTCATTCAAAAGATAAACAATTCAAAAGTCTCGTTTAATTTCTTAATTAAGTTTCACGTTACTACAACAACAACAACAACTTTACCCAAATGCCTCAAAGGCTTCCGTCCATTGCGAGATAAGGGGAGGTCGAATGTACACAGCCTGACCCCTATGTTTAAAAACATAGCGCGACTGTTTTCGAATGATCCATGATGAGCATCAAAAGTTGCATTGATTAACTGCTACTTCACAATTGAAAGAAGCGAAGAC
Organism: Solanum sejunctum; assembly: GCA_025642045.1. NCBI lineage: Eukaryota > Viridiplantae > Streptophyta > Magnoliopsida > Solanales > Solanaceae > Solanum > Solanum sejunctum. The sequence continues at coordinate 19,656,003 of JAOTQJ010000091.1, forward strand.
AGTTTAAAGAGCCATTTTGCTTTATTCCATCATACCCCATAGCCAAAAAATAGTGAATCTTTGACTTCATCCGAGATTGATGGAAATGCCACGTTACTACAACAAAAGAGATAATTATTTAGTGGCAATAGAATCTTCTTTTAAGTAATGTCATTGCATGAAAGTCGGCAAAGTCTAGCGACATTACTATAGAGTATTGGTTAGAAATACTTTTATTATATTAATATCGTTAAATATAATATAGTGATAATTATATTATTACTGCTAAATAATTATCTCAAAATCTTTTGTTTATTCTAGTGTGTATAAATAAACATAAAATGAGATTGAGAGAGTATCACATTAGATTTGCATATTCAAAAGGATTTAACTTAATAATATTGTTAAGAGTTTTAGAGGTCGCTTGGTTGGTGGAATAAGGATTATAATCTCGAGATAATTTATAATATTATTTTATCTTGCCATCTTGATAATGGATATTATTTAGTCCACGATTGTTTTATTTTATTATTTTAAAATAAATGATGAAATAAGTTATTTCATCGAATAATCTTGTCTATTCCATATCATACCAACAACCAAACAATTCCGATGTTAAACTGATGATGTGGAACAACTTTATATTGTCAGTATACAAAAATTAAACTCGCGTAAATTCAATTTATTACTTTGCAGATGAAGGAAGAAAATGCAAAATGGCCATATGATTTTCCAGAATCTCTTGATTATCCCCATTCAAATGAACGCGGTACAGTTAGAGGTCAATTATTCGTACGAGATAGGTATTTTAATTAATTTTTTTTCATGTTTATTTTGTAAAGTATTATGAGGAAAATATTAATTAATTTTTTTTAATATAAATTAATCTTGTTTAGGTACATAAACAAAAATCCTGTCTATGCAAAATCTGCATATATTGGATTAGCACTTCCTGGAGATGTTGGGTCATGGCAATATGAGACTAAAGTAAGACCCATTCAATGTTTATACAAGTTTGTATGTTTATTGGTGGCAAAAATAGAATTTTTATCGAGGGGATTAATAATTGTCTAACGAAGAAAAATAAAATAATGATAAAATTTCATATATTGTGATTTTTTAAATTTTTTCCCGCCGCTCTTGTTTCGTGTGTGATGATCACTAATGATGTCTTGTTTCCTTTTAGGGTTATCAATTTTGGACCCAAACAGATGAGACTGGACACTTCAGCATTACTGGTGTTAGACCTGGAACTTATAACTTGTATTCTTGGGTCCCCGGAGTTATTGGAGATTACAAATACGAATATGACATTACTGTCAAACAAGGTCCTTTTTTTCGACCGTCTAAAATTCACTTGGTTCAAAATTGATAAAATAATATGTCATTACCTAGTTCATCTTAAACATTATTGCCAAAGATTCACTATTTTTTGGCTTTGAGGTATGATGGAATAAAGCAAAATGATTTTTTAAATTGTCTGCGCTTCTTTCAATTGGGAAGTAGCAGTTAGTCAATGTAACTTTCGACGCTCATCATGGGTCATCCGAAAACAGTTGCACTATGTTTTTAAACATAAGGGTCAGGCTGCGTAAATTCAACCTCCCCTTACCCCGCAATGGGCGGGAGCCTTTGAGACATTGGGATAATGTTGTTGTCGTTGTATCATCAGATGTATGCTAATCATTATAATCTCACTTTCTATAGAAAATTACTTGTTGTTCTTTTTAAGTAATCTAATGATGTAAAATTTTAACTTTAAATTGTTTACTTAAACATTTTCTAACAAGAATTATTATTGATTGCAGGAAGTGATATAAACTTAGGTCACTTAATTTATGATCCTCCAAGAAATGGTCCAACTTTATGGGAAATTGGAATTCCTGATAGGACTGCTGCTGAATTTTTTGTCCCAGATCCATTGCCTGGCCTCACAAATCAATTATTCAACAAATCTACACAAAAGTCAGTTAAATTTTAATTTATATTTGCTAAAAAATAATTTTTTTTTACTATATAGTTTCATTTATCTAAAAATAATTTTGATTATTGTTTTTAATGTGTTACAGATATAGGCAATATGGTTTGTGGGATCGATACAGTGATTTATATCCAAATAAAGATTTGGTGTATAAAGTTGGTGTTAGTGATTATAGAAAAGATTGGTTCTTTGCTCATGTAACCAGGTGACTATAATTACTACTATCATTCATATTTTACTTTATTTTTTCAAATTTTTAGTTTGTGTTAGTTACTTTTGATTGTTGACCCAATTAATTCGAATTTGTACCGCGAGGAAAACAAATGAATTTTGGACCTATGTTAAGAAAATAGACTTATGACATGACTCAACTGCAAAAGGTGTGGAAATGAGGAGTGATGCCCATCCTAACTCATATTTTAGTCGATGATGGGCTCTCATCTTATATGTCTAGGCTTCAGATGTCTAGTCCTGAGTATGGAAAGGGTAGGGTAGAAAGGGACGATCAGGTGTTGAGTCTCACATTAGTGCAGATGAGGAAATTTGAATATGTTGTACAATCCTGAACAATTCTCTTCCTTTGAACTATTTTTTTGGGTTGAGTAATTATTCCCAAGGTCTATTTTTTCAAAAAACCCGATAAATCTCATCTTGGGGTAAAACACTCCCAACTAAAGACGATTGTATATTCAAGGCTCAAACTTGAGATTACTGATCAAAGATAAAGGGATGTACTTTATCACCCCCATTGTACCTTTAAAAGTCATATTTCCCTCCACTTCTTAATTTAAGCAATTAAATATGTTATATTTTTCTAAGTTTTTGCAACCTTATATTACATTGCAGGAGAACTAGAAACAAGAATTATATACCAACAACATGGCAAATTTCTTTTGAACTCCCAAGTGTTGATCCAAAGGGAACTTATACACTACGAGTGGCACTGGCTTCTGCAACCTATTCCCATTTACAGGTATATATATAGCCAAACCACAATTTCTCATTAATAATTTATCCATATTATAAAATTCTTAAACATTCACCTTGTTGATGAGCCTTCGACTCCCCATCTCGTAATCTCTTCTCCCATTTCCCATTCAAAAAGAATAGTTTGAATACGCAAGATGAAGCATAAAACCCTTCACACGATTTAGACTTCTGATAAACCTACTCAACTAGAATCTCTAGAAACGTCAAGTAATTGATGCTTAACGCAAAAAGACAAATAAAGTTTGTATTACTTAGAAAATGATATCTTTTCTTGGATTATATTAACAATTTTTGCCCCCGGGCCTAGCTCAAGTGGCAAAAAGTCGATGATTTGTGGCTAAGGTCACAAGTTCAAGCCCCATGTCATATAAGGCGAAGCCTGGTATTTAAATGGAGAAGGGTAGAAGGACAGATCCATTATCCACTGAGTTTAGAAGGTTGTGATTGGTCCAAAGAGCAGACTATAGACGACCTTCTCGGTTATCAAAAAAAATATTAACTTTTTTTTTTTTGCAATTTTAGGGGAGAATCAACAACCCATCTAGATCAATGCCTCACTTTGAAACTCCATCAATTGGGAGGAGTAATGCAATAGCTAGACATGGAATACATGGTTTGTATTGGCTCTTCAATTTTCAAATTCAAGGTTCACAACTACAAAAGGGAGAAAATACACTATATTTGAACCAAATTAAAGGTGGTAATCCTTTCTATGGCCATCACTACGACTACATTCGTTTGGAAGGACCTCCACAACAAAATTAAATCAAGTGAATATTATAATAGTTAGGAGGATTTTCCACTTTAATTACCTCAATATGTCAATTTTTTATTTTTTTTTTAATTCATATATAAAGGGGATCACAATCAAGTTAATTTCTTTATTGATTATCATAATTCTTTGTAATTGATTACCCTTGGAAAATTCCGTAAGCATGTATCTTAATTATTCTTCATTGTAATAGTACAATAATTAACAAGTTGATTCTTTCTTCAAGTTTCGTGGAATATTATATTGTGAATAAGATTTTATTATCTAAAAAATATTTACCTTATACATAAAAATAGCAATGGGCGAGAGTCTTTGAGACATTAGGATAATGTTGTTGTTGTTGTTGAATTGTCTTGTGATCCTACAACGTTTATTATCACTAATTTAATATTAATAACGTGTATCACTCCCTCTTTTTCCATCAATCTCGGATGGAGTCAAAGATTGACTATTTTTTGGCTTTAGAGTATGATGGAATAAAGCAAAATGGCTCTTTAAACTGTCTGCACTTCTTTCGTTTGTGAAGTATCAGTTAGTCAATGAAACTTTCAACGCTCCTCATGGGTCATCTGGAAACAGTCACTTTATGTTTTTAAACATAGGGGTTAGGCTGCGTACATCCGATCTCTCCTCACCCTGCAATGAGCGAGAACCTTTCAAGGCACTAGGTATGTTGATGATGATGATGATGTATCACTCCCTCCCTTATTTTAGTCCCGTGGTCTACCTCTATAATTGCAAAATTACAACTTATATACTATTTCAATCAGTGTCATTAGATTTGGTGGTCGATGCATACAAAGTTTTCGTTATTTTTATATTGTTCCCATCAAATCTAACAAACCGAGTTTCCATTATTTTTGTATAGTTCCCATTAAACCTAATATCTGATGGGGACTAAAATGTTATCTTACCTGTAAGGGACTACTAATGTAATTTCCTCCACTGTTATATATTAACAGAACACAGAAAAAGCATACTAAGCTCTTAAGCCATCCATGGCTACTGAATATATGAAATCAATTGCTAATGGAGTTGAAAATAAACTTCATATTGTCATGTTCCCTTGGCTAGCTTTTGGTCATATTATACCATATCTTGAACTTTCCAAATTACTAGCTCAAAAGGGTCACAAAATTTCCTTCATTTCAACCCCAAGGAATATTGATAGACTCCCAAAGCTCCCCCATGAATATACCACATCAATAACCTTGGTGAAAATCCCTCTTCCTAAAGTTGATGGACTACCAGAAAATGCAGAAGCAACTATGGACATTCACACTAAAGATATTGTCTATCTCAAGAAAGCTTTAGATGGAATGGAACTTGAATTGACAAGTTTCTTGGAGAAAACTTCTCCTGATTGGGTTATTCATGATTTTGCACCTTATTGGTTAGCACCAATCACAACTAGGTTAAGGATTTCTAGGGGCACTTTTCGAATTATTAACGCTTGGTTTTTAGCTTTTTGGGGGTCTACGGACATGATGCTCACTGGATCGACTAATACACAACCAACACTAGAGGATTTCACGGTGACCCCGAAATGGATACCGTTTGAAACAAAGGTGGCTTTTCGTCACCACGAGGCTAAGTGGGTAGTTGATGCCATGCAGAAGAATGTGTCCGGTGTGTCAGACCTGTATCGTTCTGGGGCTACCATAAAGGATGTTGACGTAATTATTATACGTCAGTGTTGCGAGTTTGAAGGTCGGTGGTTGAAGTTACTAGAGGATCTTCACCACAGGCCTGTACTTCCTGTAGGTTTAATGCCACCATCATTGGACAACAGCAATAGTGACAACAATGAAAGCTGGACATGCATCAAAAAATGGCTAGATGAACAAACCAAAGGATCGGTAGTTTATGTAGCGTTAGGGAGTGAAGTAACTATTGGTCCAAGTGAAATCAACGAGCTGGCCCATGGGTTAGAGTTGTCTGGAGTACCATTCTTCTGGGTTCTAAGGAAGCCATCTATCTCAGGAAACATGGATTACGTTAAACTGCCTGATGGGTTCGAGGAGAGAATACATGGTCGAGGTATAGTGTGGAAGAGTTGGGTACCTCAGTTGAAGATACTAAGTCACAAGTCAGTTGGTGGATTCCTGACTCATTGTGGATGGAGCTCGATAATAGAAGGGCTAATGTTTGGTCGACCTTTGATTATGTTGCCATTTTTGGTTGATCAAGGTTTGAATGCAAGAATCTTAGAGGATAAGGAGATTGGTATAGAAATACCAAGAAATGAAGAGGATGGTTCATACACAAGGGACGCTGTATCCAGTTCAGTGAAGTTGGTGATGGTAGAAAAGAACGGCCAGAAAATACGAGAGAAAGCAAGAGAAATCAGTTCAATATTTGGGAACAGAAGACTGCATGATAAGTACATAGAAGATCTAATTCAGTTCTTGGAAGATCATAGAAAGATGTCTAATGGGCACAGTTCCTAGAAATCTATGTAGTCAAAACAAAGCAAATAAAATGTTACCCCTTCATTTTCTTTTTCTTCCTTTCTGATTCTATTAGTCTATTTGCACTTGATCCACTCTGGATAACCCAAGTGATTTTGTTCCTTCTTAATTACCCAACACGGAAGAAGCACTGGGGGAAGTGATTAGACAAGATATGATTGAACTTGATCTCACTGAGGACATGACCTTAGATAGAAAGAAGTGGAGGTCGCAAATTAAAGAAGCAAGTTGATGAAATATTTAGGTGTTTGTTTCTTTCCTTTTATCATGTGTTCACATTATCTGTATATTATGTATTAATTTTATCTTATTAGTTGCTCTTTCTGTCCCCTTCCCTTCCTTTCTGTCATATCTAGTTATTTCTGCTTACGGATTTTGAGATGAGGGTTCCCAGGAAACAGGCTCTCTACCTCTATGTAGTGGTAAGGTCTGCGTACATTCTATCCTCCTCAGACCCCACTTGTGAAATTTTACTGGGTATGTTGTTGTTGTTAATTACCCAACCCAGATGGAAGGAAGAGGGTTAGTCAAAGAAATGGATCTTTAAAATAGAAACATAATCACCTTATGTTCTCAGTTTCAAAACCCCCTACATGATTTCTCAATAGAGCTTGTTAATGCGATTTAGATTTCCTATGTAATTTATAAACTATTACACTAAAGCAAAATTTACCTTGTATATGTACCCAACAAATAGCGATTATGAATTTCCGTATAATAATAATAATAATAATTGTCTTGTGATCCTACATTTATTATCACTAATTCAACATTAATAACGAGTATCACCCCACCCTTACGAAGGTCTGCGGTCTGCCTCTATAATTGCAAAATTGCATATAATATTTCAATCACTGTCGTTAGATTTAGTGATACACACTATTGAGATACTCCTTAATAATTGTTTGTTTTAAATACTGTTTATCTTACTGAATTATTTAAATATTCTCCTATACAATTAATTAAACTTTTCAGTCCTTTCAATCCCTTCCATTAGATTTAGTATTAGATACTGCTGTCATACTATTAATATTTTTTTTCATGACATAATGTTTATCTTACTGGTTCATTTTAAATATTCCCCTAAGGGTCACATTGTCTACGATAAAATGACCAAAAAAATAGTCCCTTATATTAGAGGATTGATTTAACATAGTCCTAATTATGCAATGAACAGTTTTAGTCTTTTAAGTTATCAAATACAGTACTCACTCTATCTCATATTAACTGAATTAACGAAGTAATGCATACATATTAAGGAAAAATATTTTCCATTATTGTACTTTGTAAAATTTATAAATATATAGTCTAATTAATGTTCTAAAAAATATAAAAGTTCAACTAATGCAAGGGCAAATATAAAAAAAATTTCAAACATTCATCTTGAACTTTGAAAAATTCAACTATTTTGAACCTTGAAAAAAGCTTCAAAAATTCAATTAATTTGAGACGGAGGGAATATTATTTAACAGTGTAATCTAACACACAAAGTTTTCGTTATTTTTTGTATTGTTCCCATCAAATCTAACAAAGAAAGTTTCCATTATTTTTGTATAGTTCTCATTAAATCTAGCAAAGTTCAATAAAATATCTGATGTAGACTAAAAATGTTATCTTATGCAGACTTGGAATCAAAATTGTTCAATGCATACTTTTTAAGGGATATTTTGAACCTACCAGAAACATAAGGGACTACTTTTGCTATTCCTCCATTGTCTACACTCTTTTATATAGTTGTGATTTAAGTTATTAACAAAACAAAGAAAAACATACTAAGCTCTTAAGCCATCCATGGCTACTGAATATATGAAAACAATTGCTAATGGAGTTGAAAATAAACTTCATATAGTCAGGTTCCCTTGGCTAGCTTTTGGTCATATTATACCATATCTTGAACTTTCCAAATCACTAGCTCAAAAGGGTCACAAAATTTCCTTCATTTCAACCCCCAAGGAATATTGATAGACTCCCAAAAATCCCCCATGAATATATCACATCAATAACCTTGGTGAAAATCCCTCTTCCTAAAGTTGATGGACTACCAGAAAATGCAGAAGCAACTATGGATATTCACACTAAAGATATTGTCTATCTCAAGAAAGACTTAGATGGAATGGAACTTGATTTGACAAGCTTCTTGGGGAAAACTTCTCCTGATTGGGTTATTCATGATTTTGCACCTTATTGGTTAGGACCAATCACAACTAGGTTAAGGATTTCTGGGGGCTTCTTTTGAATTATTAACGCTTGGTTTTTGGTATTTTGGGGGTCTACAGACATGATGCTCACTGGCTCGACTCTAACACCAGAGAATTTCACGGTGACACCAAAATGGATACCGTTTGAAACAAAAAGGCCGCTTTTCGTCACCATGAGGCTAAGTGAATAGTCGACACCCTGCAGAAGAACGTGTCTGGTGTTTCAGACCTATATCGTGCTGGGGCGACGGTAAAGGACATTGACGTTATTATCATAGGCCAGAGTCGCGAGTTTGAAGGTCAGTGGTTGAAGTTACTAGAAGATCTTCACCATAGCCCTATACTTCCTGTGGGGTTAATGCCACCATCAGTGGACAATAGCAATAGTGACAACAATGAAAGCTGGACATGCATCAAAGAATGGCTAGATAAACAAACCAAAGGCTCAGTAGTTTATGTAGCGTTAGGGAGTGAAGTGACTATTGGTCCGAGTGAAATCGACGAGTTGGCCCATGGGTTAGAGTTGTCTGGAGTACCATTCTTCTGGGTTCTAAGGGAGCCATCTAACTCAGAAAACATGGATTAAATTAAGCTGCCTGATGGGTTCGAGGAGAAAATACATGGTCGAGGTATAGTATGGAAGAGTTGGGTACCTCAGTTGAAGATACTAAGTCACGAGTCAGTTGGTGGATTCTTGACTCATTGTGGATGGAGCTCGATAATAGAAGGGCTAATGTTTGGTCACCTGTTGATTATGTTGCCATTTTTGGCTGATCAAGGTTTGAACGCACGAATCCTAGAGGATAAGGAGATTGGTATAGAAATATCAAGAAATGAAGAGGATGGTTCATACAGAAGGGATGCTGTATCCAGTTCAGTGAAGTTGGTAATGGTAGAAAAGGATGGAAAGAAAATTAGAGAGAGAGCAAAAGAAATCAGTTCAATAGTTGGGAACAGAAGACTACATGATAGGTACATTGAAGATCTAATCCAGTTCTTGGAAGATCATAGAAAAACGTCCAATGGGCATAGTTTATAGAAATCTATGTAGTCAAAATAAAGTAAATAAAATGTATCCCCTTCCTTCTCTTTTTCTTCCTTTCTGATACTATTTGACTTTTGCACTTGATCCTCTCTGGATAACTCTCTAGTGATTTCGTTCCTCCTTGATTACTACACTTCTAGCCCATTCTGGGTCAACCCAACCTGGATAGAAAGAAGAAAGGTTAGCCAAACTGTTTTCTCACTTTGTATGTCGGCTGAGCAGATCACTCTAGCACAACATGAGCCTTTATTTGGAAACCACCGTGATCAATATAATGTCTCTCTCCAACAAAATTCAGTGACTAAGTCACTTCATTTAGTAATGACTGAGACGAGTAGTTAGAAGCGGGAAACATAGGAAACAACAATAGAGCTACTAAACGATTCCATCTATCACTTGCATCATTTGTCGAAGGTCACCTGTCCCCTTGACCTAGACACAAACTAATCCAAGGTCAGACAAAATTACAAGATCAAAGCAAATGAGATGAGGAATATCCTTCTGAGAAACTAATAGAGACTGATAGTTAGAACAATTAGTCCAAGATCATGAACATCATAGGAGCTCTAATACATATTACTTGCTATCATGACTTCTTGTGCATGCTTGCTCCAAGAAGAATATATTTTTTAAGCAATTTAAATAGCAAAATCATTAAACAATCAATATATTTAGCGTTGTTCAACAAAAGTTGGAATCTGAATGTTAATACGGGTACTAAAATCAACTGCAGAAATTTCTTGCTCTAAACATGATTTAAGACAAGATCAAAGAGAAAAAAAATCACAGTGGGTTAATTCTTCTCCTCTCATACATTTTGAAATAAATCAAGGACAAAGTCAATTTATCCTCCTTTTTTATAAGAACGATGTCAATTTATTTTATGCAAGTCCTAAATATTTTATATTTTTAAGCAATCAAAACACGTTTCTTCCACTACTCATTTTCGACAGTTAATTGAATACATCAAGCAAAAGGACTGGATATCATGATGATCCATTTGCTTAAATTTTGCCAACTTGAGGTGCACAATATTGCAACATATCAGCAGGAAAAACTTTCTGTGCATGAGCACGGATTATATTAGGCTTGCTGAAGAAAATTAAAGGGCTTCATGAGTCAATGAAATAAAATTATACAACTAATACATATACACATTCCTAGAGGAACAAAGCCAAATAAAAAGGGAATATGGTACACACCTGATCTCAGGAGCCATCCTGATGAAAAATGTTCAATGCCTACTTAAATTTCTTTTAGCATCATTCTGCGTATAAATAATTTAGCTAAACAATGTACAAAAGCAGTTCACAAGAGTGACAAGAAAACAGCTTCATTAAGAAACCATGTACTGCTAATCCAATACTTACTGGACAATGGTACAATGCTATTTTTGAGGAGACATTAACTTATTTTCTTCAGAATCATGCTTCATTGTTGCATCTCCACCCATCAATTCCTGGAATCCTTCGACTTTTACAGGGGGAGCCCTGGCCATTCCCATATTCCTGAAAAAAAAAATTCAAATATGATACTACATCATATGATGTATTTAGACGCCTACAGCTTCTATTGCATATCCTATTACTTACGGTGACTGCACTTGCGGAATTTGAAGAGAAGACATTGGCCTAAACTGATTTGTGTTTTGACCATAGGAAGATGACATAGCTGCAATTTGCTGCGGACGGAACTGCTGCATCTGGGGCTGTCTAGCAGTCATTGCATTAAAGGAACTGTTGTCCATTGGGAAATCAGTTGGATGTTCAAGCTTGACTTCGACTAAGGGCCTGTCCTTATCGATGTTCATGTTCATACTCATACTCATACCAGGACGAGGTGTCAGCTGCTGGCGCCTTCGCATTCTCTCCAGCTGCTGCTGTTGCAGAGGAGTCAGATTTTGGGAATTCATCAGCTGCTGCTGTTGCTGAGGAGTCAGATTTTGGG
>JAOTQJ010000091.1:19679167-19689628 GCA_025642045.1 Solanum sejunctum
CTAAATAATTGATTTTATGCCTAATTTGTTTATTTCTAATAGTGTTTGTAAATCCAACCCATCAAGTTGAATTTCAATATTAACACCCATGATAGATAGTTTTGTATATTCATAACAAGAAATTTAAGTTTTGAAAATTTTGTTATTAATTAAGAAATAAAATTTATCACTTTGATACTTTCAAGCTATTTGCTTAAGATCTCTTAAATTCGTCATTGGAGAAAAAGATGACATGAGATAACTGTCCACAGCGGGAGTGGGCATTGGTGGTGTGGTTGGTGGCGCTGTTAGTGTTGTTTATGGGACATATGAGGCTATTAGATACAAGGTTCCTTGCTTAATAAAAATTAGATACATTGAACAAACTATTCTGAAAAGTGTTGTTATTTTTAGCCTCTTCTTGGGAGTTGGGAGCTTGATACACTATGGAAAGTCGTACTAATATTTTCTTTAGGTATATTTAGTGATCAAGCCTTACGCGTGGTAAATCTGAATTAGTTGTACTCGAGACATAAATGATTAAGAATTCTAGATTAGATGATTAAATAAAAAAGAAATATATTATAGACATTGGGTTGTATGTTACTATATCAAATTTCTTGATTGACAAATATAACTTTCTTGATAAGAGTAGTGATTTGAAATCCAAAGAGCCAACAACATACCCAATCATTGCAAACAAATAACAAATTTTGCAGCAATAATATTATTGTTGTTGTATTAATTTTAGTGTAAAAAAAAACTATTTGCTCAAGATGTCAAAAGTTCATGTTGTGATGAAACAAATACTATACAATGAACATATCATAGATAAAATATAAAAAGAGATTGATATATTATTCAACTTTAAACTAATATATAAATAAACTGAATTGATTTTCTATTTGTAGAAAAAAATTGTTACAAGACTTTTCAAGAAGTAACTGCAAAACTTTTCATAAGTTATTTGAAAATTACTTGAAGTACTTGTAACCTGATGTTGATTGCTTAAACTACTTGTAAGTTGTCTATTTGATTATAAATTTATTTACAAAATATATATTAATGGACATCCATAATATAATATATGAGACACTTCCAAGGTAATCAAATACTTAACTCCTTTCACACACAAATCAAAACTTGCACTTTTTTTTCCCAATTTTATTTTATTTATAATACTTTTATGTCCTAATTTATGCTTATTTATCTCCAACAATTAGTCAAGAAAAATCTCAAACAAAATAAAATGAAGAAGCACTTGATAGAGACAATATGTAATAGTTGTTGAATGAATCTTATAGCATCTTGGCTAAGTTTTTGAGGAGCCAAATACAAATTACTAATTCTTCTAAAATATCCTTTTTAAAGAAAAAATTTCATAAATATGTTGGGTAATATAAATCTGTAATGATTTGTAACTTTCTATTTGAAAAGGAAGAAAGAAGAAGATGATGAATAGTAACTCGGTTTTAGAGAGAAGGCAGAGAAATAATTTATGAGAGAGAGTATTTTTTCGTGGTAAACCCTCAAATTGGGTAACCTCCACGGTGATAGGGTTAGTTGAGACATTATCATTTTCTTCGATGTATATCTTGAGGTGAATATAGTATGTTATATCCTGATCCTTCCAAGATATTATGAATTAGAGCACGGAGATATAAACAGTAGCACCTAAAATTTGGGTTGGGGCTCTATCCCGAACCCCCCCGACAACTGCTAAATATATTATCAAGCTCCACTACCTAACAAAATAATCATAGCTTGGAGCGAAGTTACCATACATAACTATATTTTGGATTACTACGATTCAAAAGCTATTATATTGGAGTTGTATATGTTCGCTTCGTATTTGTTCGCTAAAATTTATTGTATATGTTCTTTCTCTATATATTGTACATGTTTTGCTATGTATCCATTGTTCGCTCAACCTAGTTATATCAACACATACATCTTCGTTGGATACACTATATCCACACTCAAGCAAGATATATTGTACCATGCTCTATCTGAGCTGAATTAGCATACATTACACAGTCCAATACACCCCAAAATGCCACACATATAATATGCACTTTACATATACTTGAGACATAAGGTCCCACATTGGTGGTTAATGAGATGTGTGGTCTCTTTATAAGGTTTAGGCAATCCTCCTCCCTTTGAGCTAGCTTTTGGGTGTGAGTTAAGCCTAAGACCTTCTTCAACATGGTATCAGAGCATGGCCCGTCTCACCCAACGTTGGGCCACCCAAAAAAATTGTCCACGCACCTGATGCTAAGCACTAGACATGAGGGGGATTGTTGAGACACAAACTCTCACATTGGTGGTTAATGGGATGGGTGATTTCCTTATAAGGTTTAGACAATCCTCCTCCCTTTGAACTAACTTTTGAGGTGTAGCTTAGGCCTAAGACCTTCTTCAACATATATACAACACACTTGTATATATTACCATATTTAAGTGTATCATACTTATATTTTATGAGATACATATGTATCATCACCAAAACTCACCCCATATTTAATTTTTTTTTCACCTTTAGTAATCAAACTTATGTCTAATCTTTAGAAACTGAAGTTGTGCCTTACATAACTTGTAGGATATCAAAATATGAAAATATATACTTATGCCCCGCAAAAAAGTTATTGGTCACTAAGGGTGAAAGAGTAAATACCCCACTAGATTACTGTTGTTCCAGATCATTTATGGCATTACAAAATTAAATGGGCCTTAATTAAAAACTGGGCCGAGCAAACTGCTCATAAAATGGGCCTTTCTTCAATAAAAATGGGACCACTTTAGTATTTAATTTTTGTTTTACTATTTTGTTATCATATTATTCTTGTAGTCATACTTTATCGAAAATATTGTTTTTATCTCATAAAAATAGGCGTAAGATCTTCGTATACCATATCATCTTCAAATTTTAATAGATATATTATTATTATCATAAATAAAAATGGGACCACATATTATGTATGTTGAATGCTAATTCTGTCTGTTTACTGAGGCTGACAGAGGATCCTATCCTATGTTAAATCAATAATTAATACACACCAAATGTTAATAATTAGTGGATTAGTATTTAATACTTGAGTTGCAAGTATAAGGGCATTAATTAAAATAATAATTTTAGTTTTTCTAAAACGACAGAAAGTGCACGTGCGTGTTTGCCCCAAGAAGCATCGAGATATTTGAGTCAAAGATGCAGTGCACGTGCCTTTCTGGTCAAAGGTCCAATTGCATTGCACAAGTTTATGGATATAAAGATATTCATCTCCTTAACTATAATTATATAGCATGTGGTTGCGTGCGTGGGGGTACGGGGTGGCGATAATGGTGAAGTCAGAATTTTAATTTAGAAGGTTAAAAATTTTAAAAAGTAAGTAAATGAATTAATTGAGGAGATTTGATGTATATTATATATAGATAAAAATTAATTTTTAATTATATAAATAGTATATTTTTTTGTCAAAGGGGGTTCAAAGAGTGTCTCCGCCATGGAGGTGGGGTTGAAATTTTTATGAAAGACGAAAATATTAAGTGATTTTTTAGATTAATTTTTATTGAGACACAAAGTCTCACATTGGTGGTTAATAGGATGAGTGGTCTCCTTATAAGGTTTAGACAATCCTCCTCCCTTCGAGCTAGCTTTTTTAGAGTGTGAATTAGGCCTAAGACCTACTTCAATAATTTTTAATGAATTGATTTGTATGATTATAGGAGTGGAAAATAATAAATACTGAAATAATACAGATATAATTATCACAAAATAAAATAATATTCTATGTTTTGCTAAGTAAAATTATATATATAATTGTTGTGATGAGAGATAATCGATAAAATGACTAGAGAATACATGTAAAAATATAAATGTACGATGAAGTTAAATGACGAATTTAGAATTTTTAGAATATAAATGTCCTGTAAAAGTAAAGAAAAAAATAATTTTAAGTGAAAATTAACCGATAATTCTTTATAAAATAACAATTGTCTCTTTTAGTTTTCTTGTAATATGTGTTAGTAGATAAAATTATATTAATTAAAAAATGTATACATAAGTGATTTCTTTTCCTACGCATATATAAATCTTGATGAACAAGTGATTTTGTACAATTATATAAGTTGAAAATAGCAAGTACTTATAAGATAGTTAAATATTTTTAATAAAAATTTTTAAAAAGTTGAGCAATGCTATGTACCAAAAAATATAGTATTTTCCTACTTTCTATCTTACTCTATTTAAAAAATAATAATCTCTTTTTTTTAATAATATTTTAATTTTAATTTTAACTTTTCACGTAATATATTTAGAATTATAAAATTAAAAAATATTTTAATATATTTAATATAATTTTTTAGTTTTTTTTTAACAAAAAAATACTAGAATAATGTTGTATGTATTTGATAGGTAAAGAAAAAAGTTTAGTAAAGTTAAGGAACTTCATCCGAATTTTTTTAATGAAAATTATACTATAATAATTGAAATTATTCTTTTATGAACATATAACAAATATTTAAATTTTTTTATTTAATTTTTAAATTTTTTTATAAATATATTTTTTTTAAATAAAAATTCTGACTCAATTTATTGATGAAAAATATTGGAAAAAGGATAATTACTAGTGATGAATACAGGTAAGGAATTGCATGTTACTTCCTATTTAATTCATTTGTAACTTTTCCTATATTTCTTCCGCGTGGAAGAAAAAGTTAATTGATCATTAATATCTAATTTTTTTTATTTATGAGTTTTGAGCTGAGAACTTTAGAAAATAGTCTCTCTACTTCTACTTCTATGAGATAGTGATAAGGTTTGTGTACAATCTATCCTTTCCAGACTCTACTTATAAGATTTCACTAGGTATGTTATTGTAATTTTATTCACAGCTGTTTTTCTTATTTATTTGTTTTTTTTTCCTGTATTTATTTACTTTTGTTTTCTGAAGATAAACTTCAAGTTGGATAATTATATATGATTAGATTTAATTAACTCCAAGTGGACACTTACAACTTTTTGAATGAAGCTATGAGATTGCGTGGTTGCCAAGTTCAATTCATCCCTATTTTTTTTAATTGTAAGTTGCAAGGGGTTAGTTACTTTTAAAAAATAATAATTTGGGTTTAATAAATTAATATTATAATTTCATTCTTTTTGTTGGTAATTAATTATTCACATTATCAGTCTAGTACATCTCACATGCTTATTAAGTGAGGAAATTATGAGGTTATTCTTAGAAAGGGTATTTATAGAATTAAAAAATTAAATTAGGGAATAAATCGTAAGATTTTTTGTTTGTTAAGTAAATTGTAAGAAATTAGTCAAGTTAAAAGTGCTTACATCAGTCAACTAGTTAACTCATTTATAAAATCATTTTTCATTTTAAAAATAACTTTTTTTTCTTTCAAATTTTCATCGTAAAACATGGTCATTTACTATATGATCAACTCGTTAGTGATATTTTTCTCTAGGCCTAGATCATCACGGCTTTAAAATGTGTCCCCAGTATGTAAGACATGTTTTCCTATTTAGCACCTCTCTTGTTACTTCTATCTAAAGATAAGTTGTTACACACAATCCTCTATGGAGGATGCCAAGATTTGCCATATAGTATGAGATTCGTCTAGACTCAGTACTAAGGTTTAACCTGCCTTACTGAGATTTGCCTAAACTCATTTGAACTTTAGCTTTCATCGATAAGGCTAACATAAGAGTGTCTCTGATACAATCTATAATGATTCAATCCTTTAGGAATATTATCCACTTTGACCTTAGGTTCTCACGACTTTAAAATGTATCATTAGTGGATAAATTTTTTTTACTTGTATATCTAATACTTCTTTTATATTTTGTTGATGTAGTACTCTATCTAAAGATGAGTTATTATATTTAACCACCAATTCCAAGTAATTGATTGTGCATCCAATTGTCAATCCAATAACTTCATAATATCTAATTGCACATATACTTTATGATTTCTAATTAAATCATACTTAATTAATACATAATTCACTTTAGTTTATAATAAAGTATTATATCTTGATGTAATCAAATGCTACTCCCTCCTATATCTCAGCTTATTTGACTCACTTTCTTTCTTAACCAATTTCACTAAAAATAATATATTTTTATATTTAATAATAATTTAATTTTAAATTGTTTATTTCATTTTTAATAAAATTATTAATAGTTATATAAATTCTATTACTTATTAAATTTCAAAGGTCTTTCGTTGTTTGTTTAATTCGATGCCAAATTAAACTAACTCGAAGGAAAATAGTATTAAGTATTTGATGGTTGGTTCAAACTTCAAACAAAAGCAAGTGTATTTATTTATTTATTTATTTGTATTGGGTTCAAAACCAAAGGGACGTAAAAGGTGCAACTTGGTCCGGGTGGGTCGGCTCAATGGCAAACCCGAGGTGAACCCATTTTCCTAATTCCAAGTAATTTTATTGGATCAACCTCCATTTCCCTGCAAATTAGGTTAGCTTAATCTTATAATAATAAAAGGATAAATATTATAAATCTCATACCATATAAGGTTAATTTCTTTTTATATCAATTATTTTTTAATTTATTAAAAATTTTATATTTATTAAATGTTTTGATACTTTAAAATTCGTTTCTTTTTATATCAATTATTTTTTAATTTATTAAAAAATTTATATTTATTAAGCGTTTTGATACTTTAAAATTCGTTCGATGTATGTAAAAAAAAATAAATCAATCAATTACGCTAAAAAAAGGACTAAAGTGAAAAATTAATCCAATCATCCATACTCGAGATTCTGATTTCTTAGTTCCTGGTAGCATCTTCACTCAAGAACAGTCATTATCTTGGATATCCGAAGTGAATTTTTTTTAAACATATTCACACAATTTGTTGATCATGAATTCGCTCACTATTTGGGGATTGTGGCAAAGTGATTTTCTTGTTGTTAACTTTTTGGAGCTAATTCTTCCAAACTAAACCTAATCTGGCAAGTCACAGTGACTCTACACCCTCCATAGTATTTATTTATGGTGTTGTCTTCTATTTGTGTTTGAGAGTCCATATCTAAGTATGCCTTATTCATTAGTTTCTTTGAGAATGCATGTTCTTTATTCTAAGAGAGAAAAATCTAAATTTAAAGGATTTACGTACCTTGTCTACATTGTCGGACAACACATCGAGTTGATCACAGGTCGGCATTAGTTGATGAGAAATACCCATTGTTTCACACATTAGATTTTCCCTTTTTTCCAAAATCAAAGTAAAGACGAGGTACTTAAAATTTGTTTTTCTTGATATTTAAAATTAGGTACATGATCTGGCTAGTTGATACTTGATTAACAATTTTCGTATTTTTTAGAATGATACTCATTGTTAGAATAGAAACTTTAGGTACTTAATACTTTAAGAAGGAGCGTTTGTGCTTATCAAACTACTGATAATTGATACCTGAGATAAGTTTTATATTTTTTTTTGTCTAATATATATTTGATATTTAAATTAGGTGTTTGATCTGGTTAGTTGATACTTGATTAAGGATTTTTGTGTCTTTTAGAATGACTCTCATCGTTGAAATCAAAGCTTTAGATATTTGATACTTTAAGAAAAAACACTTGTACTTATCAAACTACTGATGATAATTGATACCTGACATATGTTTTATGTTTTTTTGTTAGTAAATACTTGATACTTAAAATTAGGTGCTTGATTTTTATAGAGATGCTTTCACCCGTATCTTAGTTTTGCATTTGTTAACTGATTTGAGTAGAAAATGTTTGAAATTTCTTCTTTATTTTGTTTAGTTTGAAAATAATGTTAAAAATTTTGAAATTAAAATTAATCATAAAAATATTGACTAGAGAACTAAATAATAGGAAGATTATGTAGATATTGATTAAAATACTTAATATTAAGAAATAATTTAAGATAAATTAAGAAGGAGAAAAAAATAATAGTCTATGTATCTACGAGTTGGAGAGAGAAAATAAAACTAAGCAATTTTTATAATTTTTTAAGATGATAGGAATTATTAGAAAATATAAAAAAAATATATTGTATAATTATGTAATTTAAATATTATTATAATCAACATATAGTAGTTTCATTCTAAAAAGTGAAAAATTAATTATAGAAAAAAATATGAATAATTCTGAGTTGATTAATTAATTTATTTATTATTTCAAGAATGACTCATTTGAAGTTGTTGATGTTCAGATTCACTTAAAATTTATATTGGGGTCGATCGATCTCCTGATCATTGAACTATATATGTGTCGAAGATAAATATTTCCTTACTAGATAAATATATGATATATATGGATTTACATTATACTACTACACTTTTAAAAAATATATAACTTATAACTATAGTTAAGATTTTATTGTTATTTTCTCTTTTCTATCTTCCTCTGTCTTGCTTATCATTATGCCAAAAGTTATAGCGATGTTTTCATTACAACAACAAAATCCCCCTCCCAACACCTGCCTCATGCAGCATGCTTCTCGTGGGAATCGAACCCATAATCTTAGCTCTGATATCACTTGTTAGGATTAAACGCTTATCATTATGTCAAAAGCTATAACTGATAGTAAAAGCAAAACTTTATTTCTTAACCAAGTCCACCATGTCGATCATGATAAGGACCTCGACTACCTCAGCTCCCTCATGGGTCTTGCCATAGGCAGTATGTTGTCATTACAACAACAATTTGGTATAAATATATGTGTATACCAGTTATACATATACAATTATTTGATAGATAAACATATTCAAGTCAACAGATATACATATACAATTCGCCTCTCTCCACTCTCTCTCGTCCCTCTCCCAATCTCGCTCGCCAAATATACAAATATATATGTACATCCGTTACATATATATAATTATTTAACAGATATACATATACGATTTGACAAATATACATATCCAATTGCCTCTCTTGCCTCTCTGTTGATATCGCTCGCCTCTCCCCTCCCTCTCTCGATCTCTCACGCCTCTTTCCTATAATATGTAGCTATATATTATAATTTTAGTAAACTATAGCTATTTTTTGCCTTATTATATTTTAAACATTTTGATCTTTTTGAAAAATTCTCTTCTTTAAATGATTCTTGATCAATAGATTATTTTAAAAAGTTAAACCAATGAATTCTAGACCGTAAATCTTAAGATATGATTAGTAACAAGAAAGATAAAAATACATTACTGCATAATTTACGAAGATATTTTATAATAATTTCTACTATAAATTAAGTTGAATTAATTGGATTTTATAACTAGCTAGAACAAATTAAAAATTTCTTTGCTGGATTAATACGCAAAGAATTAATAAATAATATTACATTCCATGGGGATTAGTTCATCATCCCATTTCTTAGGACGATGACAATGAAATTTTGGAACTTGAACAATATTTAGCTATACAATAACATGTGAAAAGGACCTTGTTGCTTTGAATACAAGAATTTTTTTTTTAAAGCTAAGGTCAAATAAATATATATTTTTCTAAATGATATTTTGAAAGAAAGATGATACATAATTGGCATTAAGCCACTAAAAATGCATCCATAAACTATGATAGTTAAATGATACGTGTAATTATTGTAAATTTTTTTAAGAGTATTATTAATTAAAAACTTAAATAAGTTTAATTTATTAGAAGTATACAACATGTCACCGCCTTTAGTGACGAATGAATCCAAATTTACGTGTTTACGTATTTCATGCAACGTGGAGATTTGGTTACTGCCGTTTGCGTCCAAAATTTCCAATTCTCCTCACGGATGGCTAAAGGACAAAAATATACGAGTAATTATGATGAGATGATTGAAATTTTTTTATTTTTTATAAAATATTTAAATTTAATTAGAAATAAAAAAAAAGATTATTGGAAATCATCACCTTTAGGAATATGTCATAGAATATGCAAACTTAAGTTTAATGAAGCTTTAAATATGTTGAGATACAAAGTTTTGAAGAATGTGTTAGGCCTAATTCACACTCTAAAAGCTAGTTTAAAGAGAGGAGAATTGCCTAAACCTTATAATGAGATCACTCATCTCACTAACTATTAATGCGGGACTTTCTGTCTCAACAAAATATGAATATTAGATATTGAATTATGGATGAAGAGGAAAAAAGAAATAGAAGCAAAGTTTTTAAATATGAATATATTTTCAGGAGGACTTTAAGGGCATACGACTTATGAGGCTGAACTAAGGAGGTGTTAAAAGTACTTAGTAATTGCTAAAAATGACAAGTTGAAAAAAGGGGTGTGTATTTAATAGAATTGATTTAATTTTATATATTATTGATTTTTAATTTGAAAATATGATAAATTGATAATTATTTTCATTAATCTCGGATGGAGCCAAAGATTGACTATTTTCTGACCTAGAGTATGATCGAATAAAGCAAAATGACTCTTTAAACTATCTGTGTTTTTTTCATTTGTGAAGTAGCAGTTAGTCAATGCAACTTTCG
>JAOTQJ010000091.1:19740148-19761413 GCA_025642045.1 Solanum sejunctum
AAAGGAAGTTTTCTTCATGGCCGGAGGGGGGGGGGGAGGCTAAGATAGTTTAAAAAAATACTTCTTCATTCGCCTAATGGCCTTATCTATTAGGAATCAATTTGAAAAAAATATACAACCAAGTGCCAGCAGCCGCGGTAAGAATCCAAGGAAGGAGGATATTAAAAAAAAAGTAAGCTTTATGATAGCACCCAATTTTTTTGATTCGGCGGTTTCATCTATGATTTATCTATCATTCATGACGTTGATAATATCCATCCATTTAGCAGTATCTACCCCACCCACCCTCCTCCCCACCCCAAAAGAAAAATCGTTTTTGAATGTTGACCCAGACTGTCCTGTATATGTCTAAACCCACTCCAACTTATGGCTATCCCTATCTATTATGGTGGTATAGTCATATATAGTGAAAGACGATCAATTAATTGTTTATTATCAAAAAATAATATATTATATATAAATTTACATATCCCAATAATTGCTTTTTTTTGGAGTTTATATTAAAACTTAAACATGTTAGAACGAAATTTCTGACTCCTCCATTATCTATTATATTGACTCATCCACGAAAAAAACAGAACTCTTTTCTTTTTTCAAAACTAGATAAAATCATGATATTAGACTAATATTTGTAAAAATAAATGGCGCTACCCTTTTTATGTCTATTTGAGGACCCATGTTAATATTTCAACATTGTCTTTTACAACAAATGAACCAACAATATGAATTAAAGTAAAATCTATTAATAAATAATTTATCTGTTGGCTTTTCGATTTTCATGAATGTCTCAAAAGAAAAATAATTGTACTAAATGTATTGGCTATTTATTTGGCAGAACCATACGGAATTAGTTAGAAAAGTAATATTTGTACGTGGCCGTGCACATAAAACAATGATATAATGTTGGTTCTTTTCTTTTCCCTAATAATTCCTCCAAAATTTAATCAAGGATTTCAATTAAATATTTGATCGTATGACTTTAATTAAAAATTTGATCGTGTGACTTCAATTTGAAATCATTATCATTTTAGCTAAATGCTTTGGATAAAAAGGTACAAGAGAATATTTTTAATATTTAGGTTTTGAACTCTTGCAATTTCCTTTTAATTTAATATAAGCCAATGGGCCTTTTTATTATAAATCGTCAAATAAAATCCTTTCTAATATTTATATGCATGATTTAAGATTTTAAGTTTAGATTTCTCTTGTTATTTTTAGTATTCTATTTTATTTTATTTTATTTTTAATTATTTTTTATTGAATCCATGGGTCAACCTAATCCAAATTGCTCAAATCCTAAAAGCTAGTGGTCTTACCCTAGATGGACTAAAATGCCCTATTCTTAAATGGATTTTAAATATCTTAATCGATCCTATAAAATTACAGATTGAGCCGGACAAGCCCTACAGACCTAGCCTCTTTAATGAGAATCAATGGAAAATTAATTTGCCGATTCATTTTTATATATGAGGCAAGGATCAGGAAACAAGAGATTTCGGTAATTTTCTGTAGGTGTTAGGTCACGGATCTCGGGCTGCATGGGGCTCCGACGCAAGATTCCCAAAAATCATACGGGTAGGTCGAGGTGGCCCGGCGGCATTGCTAGAGGCTTGATAGGATTTTATGGGCCAAAGAATAGGAAACAAACGATTTTGATAGTTTTCTACTGTAAAATTATACGGGTGGGTCCGCAACGAGCCTGACAAGAGGCCCAGGTGGCCCGGCGGCGTTGGTGGAGGCTTGGTAGGATTTTATGGGCCAATGAACAGAAAATAAGCGATTTCGAAAGTTTTTTGTGGGTGTTAAACCCACAGATTTTGGGGCTGCATAGGGCTCCGACGCAAGATTCCAGAAAAATCATACGGGTGGCTCCATAATGAGCTCGACAAAAGGCCGAGATGGATCGGTGGCGTTGGCGGAGGCCTAGTAGAATTTTATAGGCCTAGGAACAGTAAATAGGCGATTTCAGCAGTTTTCTGTGGGTGTTAGCCCACAAATTCTTGGACTGCATGTAGCTCCGATGCAAGATTCCCACAAAATCATACTGGTGGATCCGCAATGAGATCGACAAGAGGCCCAGATGGCCCGACAGTGTTGGCGGAGGCCTGGTAGGATTTTATGGGCCAAGGAACAAGAAACAGACGATTTCAACAGTTTTTTAAGGGTGCTAGCCCACGGATTCTGGGGTTGTATGATGCTCCGGTGCAAGATTCCTAAAAAATCATATGGGTGGGTCTGCAACGAGCCCAGCAAGAGGGCCAAGTAGCTTGGCGATGTTGGCGGAGGCCTGGTAAAGGAACAGGAAACAAGCAATTTTAATATTTTTCTGTGGGTGTTAGCCCATAGATTCTGGGTTGTACGGGGCTCTAGCGCAAGATTCTTGAAAAATTATACAGGTGGGTCCATAACGAGCCCAGCAAGAGGCCGAGGTAGCCCGAGGTATTGGCGGAGCCTTGGTAGAATTTTATCGGCCAAGGAATAGAAAACATGCAATTTCGACAATTTTTTTTAGTGTTAGCCCACGGATTATCAGGCTGCATGGGGCTCCAGTGCAAGATTCCTAAAAAATTATACGGATGGGCCCGTAATGAGCCCAAGAAGAGGGCCAGGTGGGCTGATAGCGTTGGTGGAGGCCTAATAAGATTTTATAGGTAAAGGAATAGAAAACATGTGATTTTGGTAGATATTTGTGGGTGATAGCCCACGGATTCTGAGGCTGGATGGGGCTCCGTGTAAAATTTTTGAAAAATTATATGGGTAGGTCCACAACGAGCCCAACAAGAGGCCTAGTGGCCCAGCGGCGTTGGCGGAGGCCTAGTAGAATTTTTATGTGCCAAGCAAAAGTAAATAGATGATTTTGATAGTTTTTCATGGGTATTAGCCACGATTTCTAGTACTGCCCGGGGCTCGTGGCCAACTTTCCCAATAAATTATATCGACCCATCTGTATTGAGCCCGGTAAGAACACTAGGTGGCCCAATGGCGTTGCGAAATTCCTGGTAGGATTTTTTTGGGTCAAGCAACAAGAGACAATCGATTTTGATAATTTTCACGGGGTGTTAGCCCATGGTTTGTGCGTTGCCCTGGGCTTGGGGATAAATTTCTCAAGAAATTACATTGACCCATCCATAATGAGTCCGACAAGAGTCGCAGGTGGCCCGATGGCGCCGCAAGAAGCCTGGTAGGATTTTATAGGCCAAGCAATAGGAAACAAACAATTTCAGTAATTTTTTAGTAGGCGTTAGCCCATGATTTCTGGCGCTTCTCAGGGTTTGGGCCAACCTTTTTGAAAATTATACCAACCCATTCGTAATGAGCCCAGCAACATCCCCAGGTAGCCCAGCGACGCCACAGGACGCATGGTAAAATTTTATGGGCCAACATGACATAGGCGATTTTGGTAGATTTTCCTGGGTTAACACTCACAATTTCTGGTGCTGCC
Source organism: Solanum sejunctum (assembly GCA_025642045.1). NCBI lineage: Eukaryota > Viridiplantae > Streptophyta > Magnoliopsida > Solanales > Solanaceae > Solanum > Solanum sejunctum. The sequence goes on from JAOTQJ010000091.1 coordinate 19,743,591, forward strand.
GAGGGCTCGGGGCTAACTTTCTTTAGAAATTATACCATCCCATCTATAACGATCCTGACAAGAGCTCCAAGTGGCCCCAGGGCACTGCAGGACTCTTGGTAGGATTTTATGGAAAAAGTAATAGAAAATAGGCTATTTCTGTAGCTTTCCGTGGGTGTTAGACCACTGTTTCTAGAGATGCTCGCAGCTCGGGGCTGATATTCCTGAAAAATTACACTAACCCGTCCGTAACGAGCCCGACAAGAACTCTAAGTGGCCCGCTGTGCCGCAACATGCCTGGTAGGATTTTATGGATCAAGTAACAGAAAATATGAGATTTTAATAATTTTCTATAGATGTTAGCCCATAGTTTCTGGCGCTCTCCGAAGCTCGAGGCCAACTTTCCCGAATAATTATATCAACCCATCCGTAATTAGCCTAGCAAGAGCCTTTGGTGGTCCAGCAAACCGCAGGACACTTGCTAGGATTTTACTAGCCAAGAAACAATTCGGCAACACCTATAATTTCTTACACTGCCCAGGACTCAAAGCTAACTTTCTAAAAAAACTACACCAATCTATCTGTTACGAGCCCGGCAAGAGCCTAGATGGTCCGGCAGAGCAGCAGGATGCCGGGTAGGATTTATGGGCTAAGCAAAGAATCAGGCAATTTCTGTAGTTTTCTATGGGTGTTAGCCCACGATTTCTAGCGCTAACCGGGGCTTGGGGCCAAGTTTCTCAAAAATTACACTGACCCATCCGTAATAAGTCCGCAAAGAGCCCCAAGTGTCTAGGTGTGTCGCAGGATGCCTGGTAGGATTTCATGGTTCATGCAATAAGAAACAAGTGATTTCGACAATTTTTCATGGGTGTTAGCCCATGATTTTTGGTGGTGCCCAGTGCTTGGAATCAACTTTCCCAAAATATTACGTTGACCCATCCGTAATGAGCCCAATAAAAGCTCCATGTGGCCCAAAGGCCCAGCAAGACAACTAGTAAGATTTTGTTGGCTAAGCAACAGAAAATAAGTGATTTCAATTATTTTCTGTGGGTGTTATCCCATGTTTCTAGCACTTTTCAGGTCTCGGGACCAACTTTCCCCAAAAAACTACACCTATCTGTCCGTATCAAGCTCGGCATGAGCCCAGGTGGCCCGGCGGTGGTGCAGGATGCTTGTTAGGATTTTATGGTCCAAGCAACAGAATAGGTGATTTCGACAGTATTTCGTGGATGTTAGCGCACAATTTCTGGTGCTGCCTCGGGTTCGGGGCCAACTTACAAAGACGTTGTAGGATGCCTGATAGGATTTTATGGGTCAAGCAATAGAAAACAGATGATTTCAACAGTTTTTCGTGGGTGTTAGTCCATAGTTTCTGGGGCACTGCCCGGGGCTAACTTTCCCAAAAGATTACACCGACCTATTTGTAATGAGCCCAGAAAGAGCCCAGGTGGCCCGATGGCACCATAAGACGCCTAGTAAAATTTTATGGGCCAAGCAATAAGAAACAAGTGATTTCAACAGTTTTTCATGGGTGTTAACCTACGATTTCTGGCTCCGCCTATGGCTCGGGTGCAACTTTACTGAAAAATTACATCGATCCATTCGTAACGACCTAGACAAAAGCCCCAAGTGGCCCGACGACGCAACTGGATACCTGATAAGATTTTATGGACTAAGCAATGGGAGCAATTATTCATGCCTTTGTTCACATGAACCCCAAGTGAACATCATTTAACTTTACAGTTTTCAGTGTCGATTGAATTTTAAAGCACGAATTGTGAAACTCCTGAATGAGAATGAGTTAAGTGTGAATGGAATATAAGTAGTTGCTGAAGGCCTTTTTATTTTTTTTGTTTTGGTTTGAGCATGGACATTTGGGTATAATTAATGTCTTAAAAATAGAGTTTGATCGTAAAAATTTGAATGAGTTGAAAGTATGATTTAGTTGAAGAAGTTGATTGTAAGATGATGGTTGAATTCGATAAGAGTATAATAATACTAGTCAAATGACTTAATTGAACTAATTGATTTGAGTTTATGAGTACATTTAGTCTCGGGAATAGTATTGAGCACTAAATTGGGTGAGCGTAAATAATAACCCAAACTCAATAAACTACATAGTCGGTGTAGGTGAGGATCGAACCATTAAATTGGATGATTCCTCACTTGTCTCAAAAGAGGACTTGATTGATTATGGATTCAATTATGGTGATTGTCTCTTACCTTGACAAAGTATTGGACAAATGTGGCAACAACATCATTTCGTTGTGTCATCACTAGCTCATAGGTGATGATTGTCAGTTAGAGAAACTCCCAAATAGTACATGATAGTACGTAATATTTGTGATTTAGTTACATATCATTGAGTCCTTCATAAAGAATGTTTTACTTTTAAACTTGCATTGTTTTATTGAGTTGAGTTGTCTTTCTGAGTTGAGTATTTTTTAGCCTATCTTTCTTTCCATCTATTTTACATATCGTGCATTTCATGTATTGCCACTATTTGATGTTGCATTATTTTATGATGTAGATACAAGTGCTGGGGATCCTCAACAGGTGCTCCGTTGATGATCTATTCCATCTCAGAGATAGTGGTGAGATCTACTTGCTTTTGGAGGTATTCAATTTATGTCATTCATTGCTTCTAGAGTATTTCTATTTCCTTGAGGTATCCATAAATCTGTTATTGGCTTCATTTAAATGTTTAGAGATAGAGGCTTCACAGATAGTGATGAATCAAGTTGATTTCCCTATCTTCTTAGACTTGTTTCTTTCAAACTATTCTTCGGATATTGGATTGATGTGGATTGTGGGTCTTAAACGATTATTCTATTTAGTTATTGATTGATTAGGCCACTAGAATGTTCTCTATATATTTAAAATGAGTCTTCCATTGTGTGATTGAACAAGGAATTGAGCCAAGTGATTTACTAGAAAATCAACAATGGTTACCGTGTGACGATCACACTTAGACTATCCTCTCGGGCCGTGACATTTTCTTTTATTGAAATAAACTGAATATTGTTTGTAGCGATTGTTGTATTAGGTAAATGAATAGCTTATGCATGCATTAGAACAAGGGATCTATTGCACGCGGTAGAACGAGGGAGAGACGCGTGACATGTAAAACAATAGATATTTATAAAGGCGTTTCGATGAAAACATGGCTCGGGTGTGTTTTAAATTTTAAATATTTAAAATTTTAACCACCAAAACACCAATTTTAATAAAATTTAATTTATTTTTTTAAAAAAATAAATAATTCTCGTGGCCAAATAGCGATAAAAAAAAATCTCCACCCTATGTGAGTGTTTTTTGTGGTTTCTTGGGCTTTTTTAGCTGTCTTTTTTCCTGCTTGTGTAGTTAGGATTCCACTTAGAATCCACTGTCTTCTCTCCCCCAAAATCTCTCCTTTACCCTAAACATATATCTTCATTTCATTTTCCTACATATAAGCCTCCTCTTCTTGGAATAGTCTCCAGCCTCCACATCACTTTGCTCCCTCCCTGCCCCCACCTCACCCCCTGTTTTTTCTTCATCCAATAAAAATGCTGAACACCCAAAAATTCTAAAAGAGAAATCTTTTTGTTCTTCTTGAAAGGGTACATTGAGGGGTTTTTTGCTTTTGGTTTAATGGCTGAGAATAGTTATGATTGTGTAGCCTCAGACCTTTTATGTACAGAAACAGAAAGTTTTTGTTTTGATGATCTTGATTCTTTGACTAAAGATCGACAGATGAATGAAATTAACATTAAAGATTTGAGCTTTACCAAAAATGGTGGTAGATCAGATGGTTTGATTGATTTGCCAAAGATAAGTGAAGAAAGCTTTAGACTTATGGTTCAAAGGGAAATTGAGTTTTTGCCTAAAAATGATTATTTGAAGAGATTAAGGAGTGGAGAGTTGGATTTGAGTGTGAGAAGAGAGGCTGTTGATTGGATTTGGAAGGTGCTTTTTGTTAATCTTATAAACTCTTTTAATCAATTCAATAATATTAATCATCTATTTGTTTGTTTTTTTTGGATTTTTCCCCTTTCAAGAATGTTGGCATTGGTTTATTGTTTTAAGTAAGTTAATTACTTCTGTTTATTTATGATGATTGATCATAAAGGTTGTAGGAAGAATCTTGGATCAACCCCACCTCAATTTAACAACTGTTGTTTGCATTAATTTGTTCTCATTGTTATGCTACTTTGGAAAATGCTGGAATTTTCATTGAGCTCTAAAAAAACATAATCTTGAAATGGAGATTTCTATGTTTAGTGTTTGTAGATTTTCTTGATTTTGGTTAGGTAACAAGTACTTCTGAATGTTGGATAACATCAGTGTTGATTGATTGATCAATTGAATAAAATGTGATTACAATGAGAATTCTGCTATTGTAATTTTCTGATTTGAGTTTTGTGTGTTTTTCCCTTGCAGGCTTGTATGCACTATGGATTTGGGGAGCTGAGTTTTTGTTTGTCGATTAATTACATGGATCGCTTTCTGTCTCTATATGAATTGCCTGTAAGTTTACAATCTATGTTGCTCTGACTCAAAATACTGTCATTTGTGTGTTGGATCCTCAAAAGATATGCATTTAAGAGGCCTTGACACTGATGCTGCCTGCAGCATTTTAAAAGAGTCCCAGCAACATAGTTCACCATAGCGTTTCGTATAAAATGTTTGATGTTTGAATACTAACTGATTGTCTACATTCTGCTGATATGCATTTCTTGGATATTCATAGAGAAAATCTTGGGCAGTCCAATTGTTAGCTGTGTCCTGCCTATCAATTGCAGCCAAAGTGGAAGAGATTCATGTTCCTTTCATTGTTGATTTGCAGGTGATCAAAAGTTTCTTTCGATCTTTACCTCTGTTGCTCGGACACCTTCGAAAATGTTAGTCTGGTGCATGTTGGATCCTCCAAAAGTAGTGCATTTTTTGAGGATCCAACATGGGTGCGGCAACATTTTTGATGAGTCTGAGCAACATGATTGTCATATTAACAATCTATATTTTCTTGAACTAGACTATGTAGTAAAATGTTGAGTTTATGGAACAGGTTGGGAATCCTAAGTTTATATTTGAAGCCAAAACTATACAAAAAATGGAACTTGTGGTACTAAGCACATTGAAGTGGAGAGTGCAAGCTTATACACCTTGCACATTCATCGATTATTTTGTAAGAAAGATGAATGGGGATCAAATCCCATCAAGCCCTTTGATTTCTAAATCAATGCAATTGATCTTAAGCTCCATAAGAGGTCTTCTCACCCCACTCTGAATGAATCTTTGGATATGAATTGATTTCTGTTGTACCAAATGGTCCTAATTCAACTAGTGTTTGACTGGTGCTTTGAATGCAGGCATTGATTTCTTGGAATTCAGGTCTTCTGAAATTGCAGCAGCAGTGGCATTATCTGCTTCAATGGAAATGCAAGCAAATGACATTGACAAGGCAATGCCTAGCTACTTCATACATGTACAAAAGGTAATTTGTGGGGGCACCCTACTTAAATACAATCAAACCTCTCCGTAACAACGCGAATACATTTTGGCACAACATATAATATAACATAACGTGAAAAAGTCCGTCATTATACTGAAATGTTATTATGACCTTAAAAACACTTGAGGGCAAGGCAAAGCTTATCTTTTTCTCTAGATTCTTGAGGTAATAGTTTACAAACAACTTGGTTTATTTTTAATTGTATTTAACTTGTGGGGTTCCTTTTTTTTTTTTTTGGTTTTAAAAAAAAGGTTTCTTGGTTTTTACAGGACAGAGTGTTGAAGTGTCTTGAACTTATTCAAGATTTGACATTGGTTAGTGGGACTATGACCAAAGCTAGGACTATTACTACTCCTGGCTCAGTTCCATCAGTACCTCAAAGTCCCAATGGAGTGTTAGAAGCTGCATGTTTGAGCTACAAAAGTGATGAGACCACAGTTGGATCACATACAAATCCAGATAATAAAAGGAGGAAACTTGACACTTTAGATGAGGGGACTTGAGAAAAGTTGTGAATCTTGAAATTCCATACCCCCACCCCCCAACCAAGAAAAGTTGTGAATCTTGAAATTCCATAACCCCCACCCCACCCCACCCCCAACCAAACTCTATATCCATACAATTTTGGCTAAATGGGAGACTTTGTGTGGCTTTGCAAAAGAAAAACAAAAAAAGGAACGATTGTCACCAGCTGTTAATAACAATTTTGAGATGTCAACAACAATAGTAGTAAATAAGAGGCTAAAGATGGAATTTTGAGAAGGGTTATCTATTAAATACTTTTTTTTTCTTATTCCTTTTGTGGGTTACTTTTGTAATTTCAAATAATGACAAACAATGAAAAACATTTAGGAAAAAAGAGAATAAAAGGTAGTTGGGGCTAAATATATTTATAGTATTTGACCTATTAGTTCTATTTATAGTGGAAATGAAATGCATTTACTTGGTGCTCCAAATGACCAAATTTTCTTGAATAAGTAGAAATGTGTTGGTGATAAGACAAATCCTAATACTATTTCAAGAAGGCTTTTTGCACTTGAATTATTTTTATGCTTATAATGGTGACAATGTCTTGTGTACCAAATAAAAAGGTCTTGTGCTAAGTAGGGAGGACTTCTCCAAAATAATAATAAACATTGGCTTCTTCCTATGTTTGTCAATTCTTTGATTCTAATATTCTAATTGTACTCTTAACGAAGTTAAATGAAATCTTTATCGTTTTGTTTAAAAATTAAATATGAAATTTCATATATCTTAAAATTCTTTTACTCGTTATACTTAACATTAAATAGATTGGTATTCATCTTATCAAGATTCCAAATCAACGTCGGAGTTTATTTGACATCTCCTAAATGGGCGTCCAAATTGGATTGAACCCTTTGTCAGTTATGGTTGCCTCAAAGTTATGGAATAAAACATCAATTTCTCAACAAGATCAATTTTTAATAAAAATGACATGACATTCAACAGGATTGCATATTGGTCGGTTCGGTTTGAAGTTTATCATTTTGACTTATCGATTACAGTGTATAAATATTTTAAATCATTATAGAACCATTAAGATATTGGTTTATTGGTTATTGATCGTTGTCGATTTAATCGTTAAGATTTGATAAAAAAAAATTTATATTGAAAATTACCTAGAAATAAGATGATAAATCAAATAAACCATATGCATGCGCTGACAAATGCATTTGTTCAAAAGCAAATACTATCACATTGTAGAATAGCTGAGAGTTTGAGACAGTAAAAAGTAAAAGTATGAAATTATCAAGGATTTTATATATCAAAGAGTATAAATATAATTATTTAATTTATTATCAGGTTATCGATTAACCCGTTAAGAAAAAAATTTAGAACCGTTAAGAACCGCAATAACCCAGTAATAAAAAAAATCAAACCATTACTGAAACTACCAATGACTCATTATCGATAAACCATTTTTTTCGGTTCGCATAATTGATTTTGAACAGCCCTAATATTCAAGATCACAAATATAATTTTGATTATATTCTTTGATTTCTTATATATTGAACAACAACAATAAATATTCAATGTAATTTCATAAATGAGATCAGATAAAATAAAATATACAAAACATGAAATTATTTTGGATAAATTTTTTATATTAATTATATATTGTTCAAAACAAGAAATGTAAGTGTTGGAGTGTAAGTGTGACTGGTCAAAATCTTGGAATTGCTCATTTACACTCTGACTAATTTATAAACAAGGCATTTTTGAAGCATAAAAAGAACCCTTGGGAATGCAATGAAAAACTGGTGTCAGTGTGACATTATATACTTTGATTATTTTTAATTATTTATGTGAATGATTTCTCATATGGACTTAGCACACGTGGTGCTCATTGATAATATTCTACTAATATAATAGAGTTTTGAAATAATGGTAAAAATTATTTTTATATGGCCTCTCTCTCTATAGAGCAACAACGTACCAGTGATATTTCATAAGTAGAGTTCGAGGAGGGTAAATTATACGCATATCTGATCGCTACCTTATAGAAGTAGAGAGACTGTTTTCTAAAACTTCAGCTCAAAACCCATAAGCAGAAAGACTAGATATGACAAAATAAAATTTAAGGTATAAGGACAGCAGGTGCAGGCCTCTCTCTTTATATATAAAATAATATTGTATATAGGAGTTAAAATTTTTTTCTTATCTCATTTTGTGTGACACTTTTTTTTGGTCCGTACTAAAAAGAATATCATCTTACTCTAATTGAAAACAATTTAACCTTAAAATTTCTTTTTTACCCTTAATGAAATGATTCTCGACCACACAAATATCTCAAATAATTTTAGATTATAAATTTTAAATATCTTTTTTTCTTAAATATCGTGCTAAATTAAAAAGGTGCAACATAAAATAGAACAAAGAAAGTAACTTATTATAGATGTTGTGTGAATAACAACATCTAAAATTTTGAATATATAAGGAACTAATACTTTGAACTTTTTTTTTTTTTTTTGAAAAAAGGTCAAAAATAACTTTAAATCATTCTCTAATAATTTGGTTCAAAATGCTCCTATATTTAATTAATTGAGTTAAAAATGCCCCCTTTAACTAATGAAAATGAAAAAAAATTGTTTTTTCTTAATTTTATTTTATCTATTTAAATAAAATAATCTGATTATATAGATTATATATATAAAACAATAATTATTAATCTTCATCTCGATACCGACTAAATTTGTTTTCTAAGCAGATAGGAAATTTTATTTTTTATTTTTTTAAATTAGAGAAGAATAAGCATTTGCTAATATAATTTCTGATTTTAAAGCTAACATATAACGATCATAATGTCATAAAACATGAAGATTTATAACATTGCTTTAAAATACAAAATATCTTTAAGAGATTGTTGATGGAATTATGTTTACCCATTTTTTCATATAGTTGACCCTAGTTATTACCATTATTGACTATTGATATTTTATAAAATTATGTGTATTTGAAAGATTGTAATCACAAACATTTATTTATAAAAGAAAATAAAAATATGCTAGTTATTAATGTGACGTCCTATAAAGATATTCGATATTTTATTTATAAATCATGATTTGCTCATATGTTAAGATTACATAAAAATTTAAGAAATTTTGATAGTATTTACAAATTGTGAGATTTTCATGTTTTATGAGAAAAAATATATCTTAAAAATTTAAACTTATATACCACGTTCAAATCAACAACAACGACAATAATATACTCAATGAAAATCCCACAAGTGGAATCTGTAAAGAAAAAAATGTATGCAGACCTTACCACTACCTCATAGAGATAGAGTAATGTTTTCGAAATATCCTCATCTCAAAAATCATCTCCAAAGAAGAAAATATTGGATATGAAGTGACTAGAATGAACAACAAATGAAAATATGTAGCGATAATAAAAGTAAAAAAATAAATGATAGACAATAACAACAATATATATAACGACACAATATATAATGACACGACTAGTAACCTACTATAACTCCAAGGTTTCTAACCTTCTATCTTAATACGCGACTTCCATTATTTTCTATCTAAAATTATGTCCTCAGTGATAGAAATTGCGTCATATCTTATTTAATCATCTTCCTCAATATATATCACTTTCAAATCATGATTCTATATCGCATGTCCGAATCGATCTTCAAATAAGGATTTTTAACGCTCTCTCTTAGCAAACAAAATAATAGACAAACAGAGAAAAGAGTTCAACAGCTAAATGGTCGACTTAATTAACAGAAACAACAGTTAAGCATGGGTCAAGAAATAATATTAAATCTTTATCTTTTTTTAACTTCTTTTAATTTTTTGCATTATGGTCACAAGTTTAACAGTTCTGTTATTGTTTGTGGGATCTCAATAAATTGGATTTGATGTACATCATGTCAATATAAATTTAATTCTTATTTTATCTATATAATTTAACTAGTTATAACATGTTGATATTTTATTTTTCAATTTATTTATTGAGTTTATTATAACAAATTACATATTATTGTAAATCAAATATACTTGTATGTCAATTTATGAGAATATCTAATTCACAAACATAATTTCATCATCAAAGCCCAAGGGTGATGACGAGATGATAAGATTTTACGTTCGAGTTATGAGAATGAAAAGATATTAACAAATAATTCATTTTCATTTAAATGAATTTTACGTAAGATGAAATCGTAAAAATTGTACAAGTTAGCTACTGACCAAATTTTTAAAAATAGACAACATTTGAAAACTCATTGAAATATAACCACTTTGATGCATGAAGGAACATCATGATAAATGTCATGAATTTTAAATTTAAACTAGTGGAAAAAAAAAGATATATTATTACGATTTTCACTCTTAAAAAATTTAAAATTTTATGACAATTCTTAAATTTTGGTCCATGATATCATGATAAAGTTTCATATTAAAGCCATGATGCTTCCATGAATTTAATTAAAATTTAACTATTTTTTGCTGATCTTTGAATTTGTAATTATTTTTTTAATTATAAGTGTGAAAATAAAAAATTTACCTTAAGAATTCAAATTATTCGATATCTCAAAATGAATATCGAACAACGAAAACCAACAACAAAAAGACCACCAACTAATATGCCACCCTTTGAGAGTTGAAAGGGCAATATTCTTGTTAATCAGTTTATATGAATGTTAGTTAACTATTTATAATTACTATCAAATTTGAATTAAAATACCTTAATGATAGATTGTTTAGTCTCTGACAGTATATTGTCAATGAATTTAAGTTTGTAAAAATAAAAAAGAAACTCTGTAAACAAGATAAATTAAAAAAAAAAGAAGCTACGTGGATCTCAAAAATATCAGATGTGTTAAAGTGGATCTTGTTTCCTATAATAATGGAGTCTAATTTTACCGAAATGAGAATTTAAATTTTATAAATTTAATTTTTAAGACTTTTAGCACTAAATTAATTATATTTTTGAAATTATATTTTTATATTTGTTATTTGTAATAATTTCATACATATATTTATCTCTCGCAGGTAAGTATCAAAATGAATTCTTTACGAGAAAGAATTACTCTAACATGCAAAAAAAGGGTACATAACATCTATTTCAAGCTATTTATGTAGCTTTGTGATATATTGACTCTATTTCTACTACGATATTTGCAAATCTAAATATTACTATATTGGAGAGTCTAATAAAAAATACTTTATTTCAAAAAATTTTGAATGTTCAATCATCCAATCAATAAAAATGTGATCAACTAAAGAAGAATACGACCTATCATTTCTGCTACATGTTCAATTAGTAACATTCTCTTAAAATGCTATTGTAAATTTTACTTGCGTAACTTTTTTCAATTGGTCATATACAAATTTTTTTCTAGTTGATTTATCTCTAAAGAGAAGGTTCAAACACATTTATTCTGATTCAAATGAAGAAAGACACTAAAATACAATGTCTCAATTTACCTTTGGTAATATTCATCTATCACCAAAACTAAGTCATTTATGAATATTATTAGGACAACCTGCATCTCCCTTTAATTTTATATATTATATTATAAGTATATAGAAATGAAGCTTTAGAAATACTTTATATTTTTAAAACATTAATAAAACAAAGAATAAAGAACTTTTTTTAAGTGTTTAATAGGGGCATGGGTTAAAAGGGAATTTATTTATTGTATTTGTCTATTGATATGGAATTTAGAATTAATTACTTAATTAAGTGAACACTTTATTTTAATTTGTAATTAAGAATATGGCAGGCTTTTGCGCACACAGGTATGGTGTTCTGCAGTGGTTGAGAAATTTGGGATATATATATTTCAGCAAAAATACAAATGGATGAAAAAAAATAAAATTAACCAGTTGTCAGGTAACATGTATTAGTTTTTGACCAGTTTTGTTCCTTTTTTTTTTTTTGCCTTGTGGTGAATAATAATGACAGATTAAGAATTTTTGTTAAGGAGTTGGAAAAATAAAAATACAATATATGAAGTCTAAACTGAGAACTTTAAGATGAATTTTAAAATTTCCAAATCACTGAGTCAACATTTATCCTTTCATTGTCCAGTGTATGTGTGTTAATTTTATCATAATTAATTACTGCCATGTGTTATTCATTGTTAATCGCACTTGTTGTCCCCTTACCTTACGTTTTATTTTGTTATATCTAGTCCTTCTGCTTATGAGTTTTGAGCTGAGGGTTTTAGGAAACAACCTTTCTTCTTCTATGAGGTAGCGGTAAGGTCTGCGTACAATCTATCCTCTCCAGACCCACTTGTGAGATATCACTGAGTATGTTATTGTTGTTGCTATTATACTGAGTCAACATTTAATCTTGTGTTTAGAGATTTTGTGAACATCCTGATAATCCTTAGATTCGCCCTTAACTTAACTGCTAATAGTGATGAAGTCATAATTTTTATAAAAAGGGTTTAAGATATATAATAATAGTAAGTTGAAAATGGAGAAAAATGGACCAAGAAAGAGATTAACCTTAACCTGCTAAATTTAATTTATCTTGTCATGTCGTATGTAGCTTTTCTTCTACTTTTACCTTGCTCCATTGAATTTTCTTAAAATTTTGCAAATTTTTTTTATTTTGTGGTGTTCTACTTTATTTTGATCTTTTAAGAAATTTTAAATTAATGTTCATATAGTCATATGTTACTTTAAAAACTGTCAAGATTCTTTTAAAAATGTGTAGGTACTGAGTTACTAATATTATAATTCACATTAAAAAGATAAATAGTTCTCAGAAAACAAACTCTCTACTTCTGTGAGATAGTGATAAAGTCTGCGTACAGTACCCTCTCCAGACCCTACTTGTGGAATTCTACTGGATATGTATTGTTGTTGTTACACTAAAAAGATAAATAAATGGCATCGTATTATAAGGACAATGTATTAAAACTAAGAAGAAGATGAAAGAGAAGATAGTGTACTATTTATTATTTTCACTTGTTCTTACTTTGCGGGTGGGAGGTTTTTTATACTTGATCAACGATGAATATCTCACTGCCATGTATATACTTTTGGCATCAACTATATCATGTAGATGATTAAGTTATAACACAAAGTAAGATAAGCATATATCTATACTACACACAATTTATAGTGTGTATATATATGTTTCCACAAAATATATTGTGTGCACATTTATGTTACAACATAAAACACATTTATGTGGACATTCATTTTATAATATACTGTTGTTTTTTAGTTTATTTATTCAATTTGTAAGATTTGTCATTTGTTTTAAAATAAAAAGACAATTGATGAATAAATTAAATAAGTTTAGCTTACATTTCTCTGAAAAAAATAAGAAAATAATATTGTCAATATTCATGCCTTTTAAATGTATTCTTTTCATTAAATTTAATTTATCTTGTTTTAAAAAATATATTTTTTCCTATCTCAATTTTATGTTTCAGAACAATCATATATTTTTAAAGAGTTTCTTTGAATTAATATTAAAAAAATAATTATGTAAAAATAAACTGAGTGATAAAGATAAGAAGAATAAAATATAAAAATAAAAAAATGTACCTAATAAATTTGAACAAATAGAATTTGGAAAGAGATATGGTATAAATAAAGAAAAATAGTGATAAATAAATAAAGTTCATAAAGCTTTTAGCTGGATTGAGATTTGCAGCCCAATTGCTGAGCTCACTAAACTAGGCTCTTTATTTTACCAAATTTTATATTTTTGAAGTTAATTTTAACTAATATTAATTTTTTTAAAATTGTCAAAAAAAAAATTCTTTTTAATACAAAAAAATAAAATCAGTGATACATGCTGAAATAGGTAGAATCATTAAGGAATTTTAAATATGATATTTGGAGAAGTAGAGTTTGTAATTTGAATCAATAAGTGTTGTACTTTTGTATTCTTTAAGAAATTTTTTATAATTTTTTTAAAAAATCGAGATTATATAAAATTATGTAAATATAAGTCGTGTATTTCTATAATTTTTTCTTATTTCTATTTAAGGGTTCATTTTAATATATATACTCGTAGAAATAGAATTTGACTTTATATAAAGTGTATTTTTCTGACGAAGAGAATTTAGATAAATCTCTGACCTTCATGTAGATTCATCTCTGGCTACCAGAGAGCAAGCAAGGGTGGAGCTGTAGCTCCACTCATATTTGAAGTTTTTCAAAACCTTTCTAAGATGGATTGTAACACTTTGTGAAATGATGAAAATATCCCTAGATTTGAATTTACGCGTAATGTATCTTTTCTTGCTTCGTTTGCAAATTAGAGATAGAATTTGCGATCAATGTGAAAAATTAAGTCAAAAAATGGTCTCGACTAAATAAAAGCTCGAAAAAATCCGAATTATTTTTCCCCAAAAAATTCAGAAACAGTGAAATTTTCCATACTTGGTCGTTTTAAAAAATTCCACAAAAAGTAAAAATCGCAAAAAAATTGAAATTAACACTAGTGTGCATCACGCACTAGTGTAATTTTGGGACAGTTTTGTTCTTTTAATGGGGAAGGGCAATTTCAACCTTTTTTACACCCTATGTCCTAAACTAATTCATTTTTAAGTTGTATTTAGTCCCTAAAACTTTAATTTCCTCATTCATTCTCTCAAACAAGCGAACTCTTTCAAGAACATACGCTCAAGAACTCAAGAAACGATAGTAGGGCTTAAGGATTTCTCCAACTCCTCAAGAAATTCCTTTCAAGGTATGCAAGACCACCCAAAAGTAATTATTTTGCTAATATTTTCAGAAATCGAACTACTTTTTGCCTGTGAATCTTCAAGTCTAAATTGAGACTAAGTTTCCCGTAAACTTTGCGAGTATGTTAATTTACATGACAAATTTCATAGATTCTTGATGACTATTATTATCTTTGGTCTCTATATCATCCATTTTAAAGAATTCTTATCAAGTTTATGTTCATTCTTGAACAGGAATTATTATTGTTGAGTTTCTTCAAAAGTCTTGATGTTATCTTAGGAAAAGAAAAGATTAGTTTGAAACAAGTTAAAGAATGATTTTTTTGAATCATTCTTGCATTTTGGCCGAGTATATGATATGTTAAAGAATGATTTTCTTGAAGGTTTCTTGGCACTTTAGTTTAAAAATCTAGTATGTTTGAAAGTACATGAAAGATATTAGTTTAACAATGTTAAAGATTTTAGTTGAGAAAGCTAAGCAGTAAGCTGGGCTAAGTCCCCCCAAAAGTCAGATTTCAAGAATTTATGATCTATTAAATACGAGCTATATAAAGTATTTTGAGAGTAGTATTGAACACTGATTGGGTGAGAGTAGAATAAATTACTCAAACTTATAAACTATATAGCTAACATATGATAAAATTGTACTACAGTACCTTCCTCATTAGTCACTGAGATGACTCAGGTTTAGGATGGATCCACTCTCCTAGTTATTCATCCTTGGCTCTGGAAGCATGGGCAAGACGCTGTATCACCACGAAGCTCATAGTGATGGTTGTCGATTAGAGAAACTCCCCAAGCTAAGAAACTAAGTTTTACTTATCAATTTTCAGCATGTTATTTTCAGCATACTATCCTTTACGATTATTGCTACTAAATTATGAATTATGTTCATGTCTAATACTGTTTAAATGTTTTGACCATCTTACATACCGTACATTTCACGTACTAACGTTCTTAAGACCTGCATCGTTTTATGATGCAGACGCATGTGAAAAAGTTCCTCAGCAGCCGCTCCGTTGAGAATCTGACAGCTTCCAGTCTTTGGTGAGGCCTCCTCTCAGTCCGAGACTTTTGAGTTGTTTGTGTTGCTTATCAGTATTTACTTTTAGTTCTGACTACTTGAGACCTGTCTTAGTATTCCTTTCAGACAGTATGAGTAGAGTTGTCATAGACCATTTCTTTAGTATTGCAATTTCCCGTTATTCAGACATTTCTTAAAAGCCTTATTTTTCAGTTATGCAGATAGTTATGAATTTTCGTGTTGCTTGTAATTAATTTTTCCACTGTTAAGAGTCTTGCGCTGAGTAGTAGCTAGGCCAAGTGATTCGCTTGGGACCAGAAATGATTTTTGAGTGCCGGCCACGTCCAGGGTATAGGCTTGGGGCGTAACATGGATCTTGAATTTCAAAAATATGAGTGCATCATTACAAAAAAGAGAAAAACAAATTATTTTCTTCATTTCTAAAAGAATGATTTCCTTTCCTTTAGTCTTTTAAAAAAAAGAATGACTTTTTTTTCTGGTTATATTTTAGTTTTAATTTTTCACATGACATGTTTAATGTCACAAAATTAAATAGCATTTTGGTACATGTAACATAACTTTAATTTAAAACCAAAATTGAAAAGCTAAGTCTTCTTTATTTTCTTTAATTTTATGTCAAATTAAATCAGATATTTTTTTAAAATGACGATAGTATTGGGTACGTGGAAATTAAATTGTGTTCCTTTCATTAAATAATTCAACTAAGTTCACCATTCAATGCTTTTGGGACATAAGTGCCAACAGACAATATTACATACATATTTAATAGAGTTTTTACCAGAAATATAGACTTTAAGCCGAAGCTACATTTTTTAATCGAACCCATTACTTATATTGTAGATTCATGGCCTTCATAACATCACCAAGCTAATGGGCCTATATGAGTCCACCCAAATCCCATACAAGGCCTAAATAGCATTATTAAAAGGAAAAATCATATCGTATAGCAAACAGTGATATGTATTTAGAGTATTTAATTATAATTTAAAATATTTTTATTATATGAATATATTTTATATCAAATGATAAATTTTTAATTACACATAAGATATTTAATTAATGGAGTAATAAATGGACGTTCTTTTTTTTTTCACTTCTCTTCCTTTTATAGTTTTTTTTCTCATAACCTCTAAATCAATGATATTTCTCTCAGTTTATTTGCAAATTACTATCAATTGCATGTTTTGTTTTTAAATTACTAAAAATACATATCAATATTTGGTCATCTTTTTAAAGTTATACTCATATAAGTGTATTAAGAGTAAGGGGCAAAATTACTAATGAAAAAAAGCATTCAAAATCTTTTAAAATAGAGAAAAGTTAATAATATTGCTTTTAGTAACAATCCTACAAGAACCAGAGAAAACGATAGATTTTTATATTCGCTTTCTCCAATTATTTTTTGATATAGTTGAATTTGGAATACTTTAGTGTGTTATATTAATCCATAGTCATAATTGTGTGGTACACTTGTATTCAAATATTAACACTAGTTTTGAATTATCGATTAGTGAATACATATATAAATGAATATTTTTGATATATGAATATAATTGAGTGAAACAACTAATTATTTATTGTATACATGTTGTAATAATAGTTGTGTTCATTGTATTCAATCAATATATGTATACATATTGAGGTTGCATTCATAAGGTATAATAACTATATTTATTGTATGTTTGTTCACTTTATTTGTATTTTGTGTATTCTTTTAGTTTTTCCATTTGTTAAATACCTGTATCAATTTGTAAATAGTTGTATTATTTTTGATGAAGAACAAAGAAGAAAATTGAAAAACTGAGCAAATTGCATCTCAATTTTTTTATACTATTTTAAATAATAATTAAAAATTTACAACTTTAATGCACGTAATTTAAGGAATTACCATTTAAAAATGAAAAATATCTTATTTAAAGCAATAGAATTTTTGTATAACAACATATATTAAAATAAAAAATACCTTTTATATAATGACTGTAGCTAGATAGTCATCTAAATTATAGTCATGTATGATAATTAATATAATTATAACGGGATAACCCTCAAATTGGACCCTAAACTTGGCACCATTTTGTAAGTTGGAACTTAAACTTTCATAGTGCACAAATA
>JAOTQJ010000091.1:19796312-19820268 GCA_025642045.1 Solanum sejunctum
GCTAGAGTATTATAAAAGACTAGACTCATTCTATATGATACCGCTATGATATATATATATATATCATTAGAATATATTTTATAGTATTTATGCTGATATCAGCATAACATCAACAAGCGAAATAACAAAGGGTAAATAAGTAAAAAGGTAAATAATTTGACTAATAAATAATTTAAACTAAGTCTATTAATAATAAATAATTTCAGATTAAATTTATTTTATATACTTTTCATAAAATATACATGAACTTACATGCTTATACACAAATAAGTGGATGATGTTATTTTTAATAATTATTTTAATTGAATAATCATTTATTATATTAAAAGAATATTTTATGGATACGTAACTAAAGGAATGATATAAAATGGAAAGAAAAGTCGGTAACGTCGTGTCCCACACATCTACGTCCCTCTTAATTAATTCTTCCTAAACTAAAACAAGTCACAAATTTCAATTTTCACACTGTCCAATAAAACACATACTTCACTCACGTAATCGAGTCAGAATTTTTATTAAAAAAATTTAAAATTTTAAAAATAGATGTACGAACCAATCAAAGAGGTCGATCAATATTTATTATATATATATATATCAAAAATTATTTTTATTATATATAAATAATATAATTTTTTACCGAATAAGTTTTCAATTTACCTCTAATCCCAATGTGGCTTCATCATGGCAACCAAGGGCGAAAGAAATTTATTCGAATTTTAATGATAATTCATATATTCTTGATATCAGGAGAGATATATAATACATGTGTTCAATAAGATTCAATAACTTTAATTTAAATATATTTATATAAATAAAATTTCACTTATTATATAGTATAAATAAACAAAACAAATTATAAATTTATAATACATAAATTTAAAATTTTGAATTTGCCTCGATCGACACACTTCCTACTTGACTAGTACTTTTCCCCAACATCCCCCCACTCTCTCACACACCCCTATTTCATATATCTTTATATACCCCTCACATGCAATTTGGCCATTAGTCATTTCATTATAAGCTATTCCAAGACAATATCTCTTATAATTGAACCAACCAAAAATGGTTTTTATTGAACCACAAGTTATATGCAAGAAGCATCAAGATCACAAGCAACATCCTGGAGTTTGTTCATGTTGTCTTAGAGAAAGACTCAATAGACTTTCTGCTAATTCAACAATTTCTTCATCATCATGCGCATACTATTCTTTGTCTACCTCTACTTCTTCTTCCACTTGTGGTTCTCCACGTGGACATCGTCGGATCAATTCCGATGTTGTGGGCCCCATCTCTTTCGTCGGCGCGGGCGCCGGAGGAGGTTTGAAGAAGAGTAGATCAATAGCTTTTGTTGCAAGATCGGGTGAATTATTGAATGGGAAAAAGAAGAAAGAAGGATTTTGGTCAAAGCTAATAAAGTCAACGGGTAAAAGATCCAAAAGGGTTCTTGTACATTGATCATAATTTTAATCTTCGAAAAGATTTAACTTATATATTGACAGCGTAAAATATTATTTTTATATTATTAATAAATTTGCATTGGATATGACAAGTTATATATCATCATTTTCAGGTTATCATATTCTATACTTGCTAGTTGCTATAAAAAGTTATATATAGTATAAGTGATCTGATTGTATAAAATTTACGTTTAATGTAAATGAAAAACTCGTCAAGAAAAGGTTCGGTAAATAATTAATTTGTACTAATTAGTGATGATTGTGGAATTTAGGGTTAATTATGTGCAAAGGGAGGTTAATCCAAAATTTGCAAATTATATTTGTGTGTTCTCCTTTTACCTTAATATATGTGATATTTACACAAGGTCAAAGTCGAAAATAGGAATAAAATGAAGGGTAAAAAGGGAAAGCATTACTAGTATAGAAAAATAAGAATTAGCTTTATATATACCTAAAAAGCAAATCCGTCCATCAAGTGATGAATTATTCAAAAATTTTATTAGTTATAAGCTATTTACCGATAAATTTATAATAAAATTCGTCGTAGCTAATTAAATTTTTTTGTTCTTTGGTAGAGTATTTCTTAGACCATTAGGATTAAAATTAAATTCAAAGTGTATATGCACTAGAAAATTTATGTTGTTCGTATTCTTCAGAAATATCAATGGGTGCATATCGAATCCTTCAAAAATAGTGTATTTTTAGAAGAATTCAATGCCGATATGATAACATTTTTGGAGAGTCCGAACAACTTAGCTGAAAATTCACTTGCCTAACTTTCTTGTTTTTTTTTTTTTTTTTTTGATGTCTATTCAACTTGTTTAGTTTCTATAAATATCAATATCAATGATGGTCAATGCACGAAAATGCCAAGAAAATTCGAGTAATAGTTGGGAGGAATGATTATCCACATGGGCATTGACTTGAAAGATGGTATTTGTATAATCTATATATGTTTTAATTTTCAATTTCAGTATTAAGCAAAAGATTATGTTTAGAAGTTCTATATTACGGATCGATCCTACTCTACTAGAGCTAATAGATAGCATAGGGGAAGAAGAGCTACACTAGGAATCAATGACACAAACATTTTGTTCTAAATCCATCCTTTTCTTAGCGGAATTGAAACTAAAAGAATGATTGAGACTATAAACATCCATATCGTTTATCCTTTATTCTCGAAGGATATTGAAGTGAGTGATTTCTGAAATTTAAGAGGAGTTAAAAATGGTGGAATAGGCATTTATGGTCGTTTTTTCCTAGTTGAACAAGAGAAAATATTTTTCTTATTTTTAAGATACCATTTTTTTTTTAAAAAAATGTATTTTTGATAATGTTAGCTTAGAAATATATCTTCTTCCAATTACGTGGAGAAGTAATATTCTTGTATGAAGTGTCAAGATTAAATGATATACATATTGTCACATTCATATATTATGTTAAATTAAAGGTGGCTTCCTTTTAGTATGACTTTTAGCACCCTTTAAAGGAAAAAAGGCATGGAAAGGATGTGAAAAGAATTATTGAATTTGTTAATTCTGATATTAGAAGGATTATTTATATTGATTAAAAAAACATCTGAGAAATGGAGGGATAAAACAAAGATTGATGTTTGGAAATTATTGTCAATATTATATATGTAGCCATATTACATTGTAGGTCTATTTTTAATCCCTTGTTGCAAATTTTTCATCCTTTTCACTCAACCCCATAATTTATCATCCGAGCAACTCCTTCTTATTACAGGAGTCTTACTTCTTGTATAAGAATTATTAGATGTTGGTCAAAGGAAGCAATATCTATTTGTCTAATGGGTTATTACAACTCTACGGAGTATCACCAACATGGCTTGTGGTGCAAAAATGGATCTGCTCCATCTTTAACAGATCTAAAAAGAAACCCTCAGAGTTGAGTGGGTCATCCATATCCTCTAATCTTGGAATGGATGGCTCTAACTTTGTCAATGGGTCATCCATATCCTCTAATCTTGACAAGACAAAGTACCTAATACCCATGGAATTAAGGCTGTTTTTTGTGGTTGTTTCTCACTTGACACATATTGGGATCCGATTAATACGGATATTATCTCACCACAATCTTTGATAGTATAGAATTAAAGTTGAGTGTGTGTGTAATATGTTGGAAAATATCCAAAAAAAGAAAGTTTGGCTACCTATTTTAAAACTAAATAGTTGGGAAAATGAATTAAAGGCAGAATAATAACTCTTAAGTACTGTATACTTTTTCCTAGAAAGTTGGCCAAAATTCTCTAAGTCTGATTTCTGTCAAATCAATGTAATTTATATCTAACCTTCCCAGTCAATAATCAATGTTACAGAACCAAATTTAGCAGTACAAGAATTATACAAGAATCAACTTATATAAACTGAATTCACTGACCTACAGGATATATCTCTTCATTGATGTGGATTGAATTTGTATTTCAGCTTTCCTATGACCTACGCCACGAGCCGTTTGCGACCTTGTAATTATTTCCTGGCCAGTTGCTTGGCTCTTATCTTTTCATACACAGCCCTTCAACTACATGGAAGGTCAGTTGTAAAGAATGAGCAAGCAGCTGATAGTTTTTCGGACACCTGTACACCTTGTCTCTTTTCTTTCTGATGTCTACAGTTATCGACAAGTATATTCCATCAAATAGAAAGCAAATTTACAGTATCACCTCCTTGGCCTTCTCTTGTCATCGTCATCATCACCGTAGTTTTCACTCTCTGTAGCAGGCCGTTTTAATTTCTGGAATATCTCATCAAGAGATTCGGATGAGGAGGCACGAGAAACGCCTAAATCCTGAGCTTGCCGTAAAGGCATAAATTCACCAACTTGGCGTAGTGGAATTAACCTTTTTGCTTCAATGTTTGTTTTGAAATTCTGGAAACCTGCTTTCATTGATGCCCACTTTCCAGCCAAACCTGATGGAGCTGCTACTGTGCCACCAGAATGAGAGCTTGCCGAATCAAGCAAAGAGACCTTAGTAGAGCCTATATCCTCCATCGGCTTCACATGAGATGATAGCTTGCCCTGTTCCCTCAAGGCAGCATATTTGCTGCTAATGGCTTCGTTGCTCCCTGAATACCTACGGGCCTCATCTTTCAAAGGTTTAGAAGAACTCCCTCGCTCCTTGCTTAATTCCATGGATGCCTTCGATTCAAAATCACTTGTATGCTGAAAAATTTAAGTGAATGTAACTAGGTTGAAGCATAGAAGTTGTGAGATATGACTAGATAACTTGACAAGACATGGTCAGGGACACTGCTGATTAGAATAAATTTTACGTGTGATTCTCCTCATGAAAAATGCACAACCAGTTTATTTCAACACTGAAAAACAGAACAAACTAATAAACCTAAAGGATGTAGTGATAAACTAAAGGTGGATCCACGAGTTGAAGTTTATCAGTTCGAGTTTTCTTAATTCTATTGTTAACTTATTTGATTTACAGGGTTGGAAATACATTGTCTATACTTCGTGATTTTTTTAGCATTTACAAAGTTTGAGCCTGAGCCTGAGCCAAAGCCATGAACTATAACTTGTACACTAAGGGGTCGTTTGGTAGAGTGTATAAGAAAAATGCTAAATAAAATGCATTAACTTATTAATAATGCCTACAATAGTAATGCATGTATTAGTTATGCTTGCATTAATCATACATACAATATTTTTATGCATTGTTTGGTTCAATGCATTAAAAATAGCATGTGTTGCATTAAAAAACTTATTTACAAAGATACCCTCCACATTTATGGTGGAAAAGATGTAAAAAAGGTTTTGAGGGGTAATTGGGTCTTTAATCATAATGCATGCATTAAAACTATGACATTACTAATACCTAGAAATCTATGATATTAGTAATACACAAAATATGTACCAAACAATGTAGTACTAATACAAAGAGTAAATGCATGCATTGTTCTTCCAATACACTCTACCAAAAGAACTCCTAAATCCGCCCCTCTGATGAACATTCGAGAAAAAGACACCAATGAGGGGTACCATTTGGTTGACACTAAAAGGAAAAGGAATGGATACAATGATTGTTCCCTTTTTTCTGCATTTGGGAAGCAACAAATATATGAGGGAAAAGCAATTTAAGGAGTTCCCTTCAGAGAGAATTTCTTTAATGAAGGTCCTCCTGAAGTAAATGAGCTTCTGAAGGAAGTTGAAAACAGACGGTCTAGTTCTTTTTTATAATCATGGTGTACGGGCCAGGTTGCACATACCTTGACTATTTCCATGTGATATCTATCACCTA
Organism: Solanum sejunctum; assembly: GCA_025642045.1. Taxonomy (NCBI): domain Eukaryota; kingdom Viridiplantae; phylum Streptophyta; class Magnoliopsida; order Solanales; family Solanaceae; genus Solanum; species Solanum sejunctum. Next base: position 19,802,043 of record JAOTQJ010000091.1, read on the forward strand.
CCAACAAGTATCATGTAATTTTTGTCCACCAAGTCTAGGACGAATGGGAAGAAACTACCTAGTGTTTTTGTCTCTGCTAGGATTTGAACCTGAGACCTCATCGTTCTCAACCTACTCATTGACCACTAGGCCACGTCCTAGGGTGTGGCACTGTCATCTATTCAAAAACCTTCATTTTCGAATCAACTACTGCATGTAAGGAAATATCACCTCTTCCTTTCCTATGTAAAAATTTCTAGATGCATATTTTTGAGATACTCGATATCCAAAATATAGCTTAAAGGTAGATCACATACAATGGTATTGCCATCAGACTCCAGATCCACTGTCATATTGTTGAAATTCCTTGCCAATGGCAAAACATGTTCACCAAGTTTGCGTCCTTGTTCAAGCCAGCTTCGTTCTGCAAAGATTAAAGATAGGTGCATCAAACTTGGCAACATACTCAGTTCACTGGTGAAACAACTGCTGCAAGTCAATAGCAAAATAGGTGGTGGCTATTGATACTCCAATATCCAGATGACACAGAGTAAAAACCCCACTCTTATGCAATAGCTCTCGAACCACATAGGAGAGGTAACCCGCACTAGGCAAGCCAGGTGCAACGAGCTCAACCCAGAAGGCAAACACCTTACTTTCGCAGGCAAGGGGTTTCAAACATGAGACCTCCAATATGGAAGTCCCAAGCCCAAACCATTGGGCCACCCCGAAGGGTAAGATGATTAAAAAATTATAGCGATTAATGACCCAGTTCCAGCCACTCTTCGGACCAGAAGCTTCCTTTCCAATTAAAAAACTAAAGAAAATCAACAGACAAAAATAAAATTTCAGTGATCTACTCACCTTTCTGCAAGATCAATAACCCTGAAGGATCAAAACCATCCATATCATCTGTCTCTGACTGGAATCTAAATATCTTCCAGTTCCCAAAAAATCTGATTATCCGATCAAAGAAATTGCTTGCAACTAACAGCGTATATACAACCATAATAAGTGGATAAATTTTGTTGAATCCTTGACCGAAGAAAGGAACAGCCTTGTCAATAGTTCCCATTCGCTGCAATCATAAATAAAGCATGACGATTTTATCAAGGAGATCATGTGTCACAGACTGCTTTTATTGACAAATCAATCCCCATACAGATATCTGATGAAAGAAAACAATATGGAAGACCAAGCTCATGAGCTTATTATCCTAGGTCGAAACAAGTTGATGGGAGAGAATACTCCCCACATTCTGTCTCGTAACAAGGACAAAGAGTCCCGTTTGGATTGGCTGAATTTAAGTAGCTTTTAAGCACTAAGTGCTGGAGCTGAATTTATGATATGTGTTTGGATAGAATGCTTGAGATGAAAATAAGCGAGTGATCTGTTTGAGCAAAAAAGTGCTAAAACTGTCCTTAAAACTTAAAACTAAAACTGAGCTTATTGCAATATTTTAAAATTTAAATCAGCTCAAACACAAATTAGTTTGTGTTTCAATTTAAAATTGATTTTGATAGATTATTTTTATATTATTTATTGAAATAACATATTAATAGGTAATATTTATTGAAATAACATACTAATGATAAAATATGAGAAAGCTGAATTCCTCCATAATTTTGATTTCAGTTTGGATTTAAAATAATTTTTAAGTATATTATGTAAAACTAAATAGAGGGGTAATCTATGCTTAATTAATTTATTTTGAGGACACAATATGGATACACAGTAGGAATACACTTGTGACATGATTCATATAGCCTATAGGTGATTGAAGTTAGGCTAATGTTTGGATTGTCAACCACAAGTAACATATTGTTACTACAGGAAACAGTCGGTGTGCAGAAAAATCTGACAGACAAAGATTTAATAACATCGACCGTAGAAGAAAGGGAGAAATGGAAGGACATTTTCCTCTTTTTTTGGGATGACCATGGTGTCTAGGCTAGCTTTTGCATACCTCGACTAGTTACATGGGATACCTTCTGCCTACCACCAACACCAAGTACCAAATAACTTTGTCCACTAAGGCTAGGATGGATGGGAAGAATCACCTAGTGTTTTTTGTCTCCATTGAGATTTGAACTCAAAACCTCACAACTCTCAACCATTTCATAAATAACTACGCCACACCCTTGGTATGGGATGGAAGGACATCTTTTATAGATCTAAATAAGTTATAACAGTAATAATGTAAAATGTTTGGTCAAACCTCGAGTGTTTTTAAGCCAAAAAGCAATAAGTTGGGTAGACCAACATGTGGCTTTTGGCTTGTTTTTAGTTATTTTGATTCAAAAGCACTTGAGTTTAAGCACTTCTGTTATTAGCCAAACACCAAAACAAGCCAACAAATGCTTTTAAGTTGGTTTGACCAGCTTTTAGCTAATCCAAATACCCTCAAAATCCTTTAAGACTCTAAGCTAGAATAACAAAAGTATCATTCCCAGTTTGAAAATACAGAGTTCCCTTTGGCAGTAAAGAAGTGTTATTTTACAACTTATACTCCAATTTGCTGTGGGGAATAGGTCCAATTAAATTACCCACAGCAATATAGAAAAGGATGATTTACAACTCAACTAGGCTTTCTCTTTTGTACCTTTTCTTTGGCATTACTTTCAATAAGTGAGATTCAAGAGGTTTGTGCAATAACATCTTAATGAAACTCAAAGGAGAAGGCTATGCAATTATTGTAAAGTAGAAGAGTTTTTTTCAATACCATATTCACATTCTAAGAACCAGCATAAATCAGGCAACAGGTAAACGGCAAATTTTAGTATCAATAAGCATCATTTAGATATTATTCTAACCACCAAATAAAGGATCGGAAAAGTGAAAAATGCATGCTGACTCCATAAAAGACGCACTGAAGACTGCAGTTCAAAATTAGTCACAATCAGTTTTCATGGATAATAAAACTGAACTTGACCATAAACTCACCTTCTCAAAAATGGTTTTCTTGCTTTCGCCTAGACTAATAAGGTTAAGGAAATTGTACGAAACTGGAGGTGCATAACGAGCAATCATCCTGGAAGAAACATAGAGGAAACACCAAATTAATACAGGAAGCTAAATTGCTTTTACTGTAAAAAGATTACTAGGAATAACTTACGAGCAAATCATCAACAGGCTCACGGAACTTGTTTGTCTTGGTGTCAATGAGTAAAACATATACATTCCAGCTTTGAACAGTGAATAGTAAGTGCAGACACACATATACATAAGTGGCACAAAAGCAAACACCTGCAAAATAAGGACAGATAGGTTTGAAACCTGACGATTGTATTCATCATTCAGCGTGCATAAAAAGACATAAACAGGTAGAAAAGCATAGAGCATTGACAAAATTCACTCAAAAATCTGAAGAATCAAGACAGCATCCATGTTAGCTATCTTAACACAGAACATAAAGCTTATCCCAAACAAATAGCTCTGCATACAACTAAAAGCAAGGATCATCAATATGTGAGAGCAAACAGAAGAAACTAAACAAAATACAGTTTAAACGTCAAAAGGGAATGGGACTTTTCTGAAAGTAATGAAATCCATATCTAGAGTTTTTTCATCTAAACATTTTATTAGCTTTTGATTGTGGGGTTGAACCATTACTTTATGTCATCTACTGTTTTACCTTCATCATAGGTAATAGTAATTTGATTGTAATTGTTCTGTTTTGACAATCCTGTGGCCCTGGAAAACACATTCTACAGATCACAAACAGTGTAGAACAGAGCTTACAGAAAATACTATTGTAACTGAAATGGTCTCAAGCAATTCCATGGGATTCCATGTTACTTATCAACACCAGGTGCTCCAAATTTGTAAGTGTTGAATACAAAATTTTAAGAGTTAGAGACGGCATTTTGGATCATCTGAGGAGGTCAGAATTAAAGGAGGTAAACCTCAAAATGCGGTTGAACCCAATTTCACCTTTTTGACCAAAGCACAATCATAACGAAGGAAAAGGTAATATCCAAGTCCCATGAAACAAATTTAGTATCAAACAAAGGAATGACGAAAGAAACATGCATCTATATTGAGTTCCAAAGCACTTCCACAGTAGGTATAACTATTTAATTTTTTTATGACAAGGGAACCTACAGCCACTACCCTTTGGGTGCACTTAGCATAAACTCTGCTCCTGTGCAATAACTCACAAACTACACAAGAGATCTTGCTCCTGTGCAATAGCTCACAAACTACATAAGAGAGGTAAACTGCACTAGACAAGCCCCATGCGACAAGCTCAACGCAGAAGGCCAACCGTTGTTGTCGCAGGCAAGGGGCTTCGAACTTGAGACTTCAATTATTGAAGTCCTAAGCCAAACCATCTGAGCCACCCTAAAGGTCAGAGTGGGTATAGCTATGAAGAAAAACTGTTAATGATACAAAGGCATTAACAGGAAACATCTTAACTTAGTTTCCACATTAGCAAAAAAAAACTAAAACTTAGATTCTCCTTTTAATAAGGAATCACATTTTGCGTCTGCTTCTGTATCTTTTGGGTTATGAGTCTTCCAACATTTCTCTTCATTTTTCTTTTCATAAATTAGGCAATCCATTTCCAGCCTTACAACTCCTATGACAGGACTTCTATGACAGACTTGCTTTTACAACTCCTATGAAAGGACTTGCTTTTACCATTACCTATCAAAATCAGAACCGTCTGAACTCTCATGCATGTAGTTTTAAAGGTTTTCAAGTAACAAGATTGCAAGACGGTCACACAAGCAAGCAAAACTCTTGTGCACCCACTGTGCATCCGTATGTCCATGAACCATACAACTAATTATAAATGCGTATAAAATAATCACTAGAAAGGCACCATAGGCGCTCTTTTTGTTATATATAAAAAAGAGCACCTAGAATGTGAGCAATTAAAAATGACCATATTATCAAGTTCTTACAACCTCCTTAAGAATCAGATTGCTCCACTTAAAAATTAGTAGAATCTCATTAAAATAATGATACAAGTATAGCTACTGCAAAACAATCAGCCTGTATCACTAAACTGTAAGAAACATGACTTATAAAGCAGTTAAACAAAAATTTTCAAGATACCATGATTAGCAAGTCATGCCCCCTGATTATACAATAAAAGATGCTAGAAACATCCCTGACCAAGTGAGAACTTCCACATAAGAACGAAATCATCTGGAAATACCTGAACAAGAACCTCTTGATCTCCAACAGACTTGATAAGAATGGAAAATAGAGACAAATCAACTCCTCTTGGCAATAGAGTTGCTTCTGCTAATAGAATGGCAGCAGACATACAACCAAGAATTACAGCTGAGACTTTCTCCAACTGCTTCCGTAGGACACATCGCCAGATTAATTCTGGAAAAAAAATGTCAAGTTGTATTCCATAAGAGGAGAAAGCAAATACAAGCAGATCTTAGATGACGAATCCAATACATCAAACAATAAAATACTCGAATATAGATTATCCAGTCATGACCCAAAGAATAACCGACCCAGCAAAATGCCATCAGGCAAATTTATTTGGATAAACAAACCCTTGGATTCAGGCAAGTAGTTGTTTTATAATCGACACACTTCGCAAGGCATGTGTCTGGATCAGTGTTGTCAAAGGCGCACTTAAGCCCTGAAGCAAGTCTCAAAACATGTTAAGAGCTTCGCCTCGTTCAATACCCGTTTCAGTGCTGTCATCAACATCAAGGTTCTAAGGCATTTTTTCTAGCCAATGAACCTCTTCTAAAGAGGCAACACTAAATGACAAAACAATTAATATTTCACTTTTCATAAGGAAAAGAATTTTATTTCTTTGTTCATAATGGAAAAAAAAATAATTTCTATAACCAACGTTTCTTTTCAAAGTCTATTATCATCTGACCAGCAAAGGGACTCGGATGCCTTCTCTTATCCTCCTCAGCTGGTTTTTTGGTATAATGTTATGTACTTCATCCGGAGAGACCCAACCAGAAAAGAAAATCCAATTATAGTATATGATGCCATCATCAAAAACTCAATTATTTATGTCGTGATGATGGTATAACATTTTCACTTGTGCAATTTCAATGAATATGTTGTGTTTTGCGGTGATGTGGACTACTGTAAGTGATTATGCTCCTCTTTGAATCCATCTGTGTCAGAGATATAAATTAGAGGATATAACCCTTGAGACATACCTGTTGTGCCAAGGAAGGAACCCAACGTTCCTGCCCTTTCAGATCTCAAGGTTGAAACAAATTTCCTGCATAAATGTTAACACAAAAGTAAAAATCTAGCAGCAAAGGGACTACATTTAGATCAAATTACTGCATATACTTGGGAGTTTGACCTAAACGCAAAAATGTCAAGGACTAAAAGCAAAAGGCAACTAAAGCAGAAGAATAGAAAAAAGAAGACAGTAATATAGGGAAAAACCATAAAGGCTAGAAAATGTCAAGAATTTCATTTAAAAACAATAGAAGTTCTCCTTACCGAACAAGTCCTTTTCAAAACCTATTTTTAAAAAAAGCCAATATAGTTTGTGAAAATTGAAATCACCGTCTTAAGAGTGAAAGGAAAAACAAAAGACCCCTAAAGCTTTTAACAGAGAAATGAACTTCACAATTAACAAATAACACAAAACTACCTAATATATAATAACTTGTAATATCATAGTTCATTTTAACATTTTATTGCTTGTATTATTGGGCTAATACATAAATACCTCAGGGCTAATACATAAATATCCCCCCTTGAGGTCTCAGGTTCAATTCCCAGCGAGGTAAAACACCAAGTGGTTTCTTCCTATCAGTCCAAGCATTGATGTATAGAGCTAGCCAGTACCTTTGTTGATGACAAGTTAGCAGGAACCCTGTGGAACCAAGGCCCAGACACCATGGTGTGTGTGTATATATACAAACACATCCCCCAAAGTAGTCTGTTTTTTTCAGTTACAACCTCAAACTAGTGTTATTAAAAGTCATTTCCTTGGCCAACCCAGTTTTAAAAAATAAGGTGCCAATTTTGTGATGCCACGTAATTTTTCTTTTTTAAAATACAAATTTTATTTTAAAAATGTTCTTTAAGCCCCTACCCTCCGGTTCCTTCATCATCCTTTTATCAGATAACCCCCCCTCCCATATACAGTTTTAGAGAATGTAGGACTTTATACTCAGTACCTTTTATCAATTATTTCTTCTTTGTTTTGTTCAACCCCCACCCTGTGCTTTATGTCAAACCCTCAACCCCTCCAATTTATTTAGTCATTAGTGCCTTTAGCTTAAAATTGATTCTCAGATGTCAGCTCGCAAAAGTCATTTATCGACGAAGATGAATTGAATGCGCAGCGTTTTCTTCTATAGCAGTCGATTTTGTCTCCTCACCCCCATACCCACCCCCCAACAACCTAAAACAAAATTTTCTTCTTCATCCTTGTGTGTGGTTTTAATTGTTGAGTTGCGGTGGCAGCAATTGGTGGTGTGAATGGTAGAGAAGAACAAAGGTCAGTGGTGATGGTTACGGCGGTGGTGCAGATAATGAAAACCACATCAAAAAAGGAAAGAAAGGAAAAGATTAAAATAAACAAATTTAAAAAATATTTAACATGGAAGAAATACTGTAAAAAGATACAATTTTTTAACTTTCTTTTGATCTCATGTGCTATAAAGGTGTAAAACACTCTCCATGCCAGTTCAGCTAAAAAGGGCTCTTAATACCCATTTCAAACAAGTGCTGGGGATACCCACATAGCTTAAGTCTTAACTGAAGAAAGAGTATTTGGGGGAATATTTATGTATTATTCCTAAATGCTTTAAGAATTGCACAGATAACTAGATTCAGGTGCATCATGTTTTATTCCAGACAATCTTCCTAGATAACAAATTCTGGAGAATCAAAACGGAGTAAGAGAGAAGACAAGCAAAGCAAAGCAGTAGCAGCAAACGAACAGGACTTGCATGCCAATAACAACAACAAAGCTGCCTCAATTGAAAGGTAGCAGAAGAAAATGACTTGCTCACCAGAAGAAGAGAACTCATTGTGAAATCAAAGAAAGCAGATCAAGAGAGCAGATAAACAGAAATAGTAAAAAGAAAGAACAACAAGGGTTGCAGACCAGAGACATTCCTAGTCCTCAGATAGCTATCCACCCTATTGTTTCTCATGTTTTTTCCAATCTTGTTTTAAAAAAAGTGATCGCTCGCTGCTGCTTTACACCTCATTATAAAAAGTGTGTGCTTCTTTCAAGTCATATTCTTTTAACCATGAGAAAACCCATTGATCCATGTTGCTTTTCATAACATTATTGAAAATTTTGTTTAGTATTGTTTCTAAATGCATCTCCTTTGTACTTCAGACGTACAAACAGATATTAGGTCGGGACTCTGGCCAAAATTATTTCCTGGTTTCTATTGAGGATCAGAGGAAAAGCAGGTGGTTAAAACAAAAGTGCAGATCTATTCAACAACTACCAGAATCAGTAGAATAACAGCACATACCAACCAGTTGCATTGCGGTGCTCATAATTCTTTATAGTATCTTCCAGTTCAAGAGCCTCTGTTACACATGTCAAATACTCACTGCATGTTAGAAGGTAAAGCTATCAGTTGACCCCTGGAGTAGATAATGAGACCTTCACAAATATGTTGCTGAGACATACTGAGAAAAAAGGGATAATTTCAAATATATACAATAAACCAATTAATTTACAAAAATGTAGCCATGTTTTATTTACATGAAAAAAGATCAAAAATCATAGAAAATATACAATGACTATACAACATAGCTTGCCAAAAGTCATAGAAAGTATATACTAACTATACAATATAGATTATTTATACATGAGTTATACATTGAATATACATTGTGATACACTCAAAAACTGAATATAGCTTAACTATACATGAAATATACATTGACTATACATGCCTATACAACGAACGGCCTTTTTTTTATAATTACTTTGGCTGAATGGCCATCTACTGTAATTATCCCGAGAAAAACGTCGATATAAAAGAAAGTTCTAGCAAGAGTTATAAGGATAAGTGTTTTACAATCGACATTTTTCAAACAATGATATAACATAGCAAAATAGGAGGTAGCGAAGGGCATAAATAACCAGGACAAAGTGATTAGTCATGAGAGACTTCAATAGTATAATTCTAGATTCATTGAGGAGCTTAAGAACAGTATCCATCTTTAGACCATGATGCATAAGATGTAAAAGGGAAATGTCTGTAAACAAACAGTACCAAAGGTGAAAGCCAGGACAAATGACAGCTTTCCACAAACATTTGTACTAATGGGATAGGCATTGTGAACTCCAAAAATCTATAAAAAGAAAAGACCATTTAAAGTTTAGTTTAATAGATTTTATTATGGAGGTAACAGACGCTTGTTATCAGTAGGAACTAGTAGATATCATCGGATAGGGTCCTGAGCTCTTTGACATTCTACATGACCTGGTAGATTTTTATTTTTCATTTTTTTTGAGAAGGATACTTGACCTGGTAGATGGGCATACTGCAAATCTTTAAGGAATAAGGAGACCTGGATCTGACTCTACTCTTGAATAGTGATAAAAAATTTCACTGTATGAGAATTTTTTTCCTGATGAATAAATAGCATAGAAGAATAGGTTCAAATGACAGCTAGCGCAAGAAGGCCAGTTGGTGTATCCGAAGTAGCAACTTGTCATGCAGCATTGACTTAACCTTTTGTATCTATAGTACTCCTCTCGAGCTATACGGAGATTACGCCTAAGCTTTGCCATTGATTTATCATCTGTATCATAATCCATGTCATCTTCTCCCAATTGACCCCCTTGTGGTTTGAAAGATGGATCCTCCCTGAACTGTAAATGAAATGAATATGACGCATGTATTTAGAAAAGAAAGAGGAGAAGTGGTATAGTTCAGAGGGAATGGAAAAAGGAGCAGTACCATTTGAACTAACATATTATCAATAACATCCATATAACGCCTCAAGGGATCACGCTTGGACATCTGCTTCGATGTAGCCTGAGCAACCTGATTAAGTTCACCATGCCCAGTAACTCATAAGAGCAGGAGACAAGAACCAGTAAAAATGATTTAATATATTTCCTACTCCTATCAAATATTCAACGATCAAAACATAACTTACTGGGCACACATAAGAGTGAAAAGCAAGAATCTTTTACAATACCATTTGCAAATTCTTTGGCATTCTGTGAACATTATTCAAAAAAGGGGCTGTCTCAATTACATGTCTAATGCAAGAAACAAAAATCTTTTACAATACAATTTGCAAATTCTTTGGCATTCTGTGAACATTATTCAAAAAGGAGGCAATCTCAGTTACATGTCTAATGCAAGCTGTACCCAAGTACAGAAATGAGCCCAAAGCCATAGAACAAGGTAGCAAGTATATTCTGAACTAAATTGCAAACTCCAAGAAAGCCTTACCACAATAGCATTTGATAATTCTTGATGGGCATCATCAAGCTTCACAGCCATTTTCGCAATTTTATGAGATAGCACCTTCTGACGAGTGGTCCAATCTGCATTTTTCCACATGCTCTTTGGAATTTCGCTCATACCAAAACCAAGAAGAAAAGCACCAGTCACAAGTCCAAAGGTATTTGAGCATGCCATGGCAAAACCCAGTGCATTACCATCCCTGTCATTGAAAAATATGGACACGGGAAATTATCTACTAAAATAATCATAAAACAGAAGATACAATCGTTGAGTTGCTTCTTCAACACACTGCCAAGATTAAGTCTTGAATCCTTTAAAAAAAAAATAAGCGGCTATACAATTTGGAATCTATTTGTTCAGATATCGATGTTAGGGGATGATAAAGGCAATGAAAGACAAATCTATGATAAAGCTAATGAAGGACAAAGCCATTATGTCTACTTCTCTTTACATTCATTCCCTTTATTACTTCATCCAAATGAAGCCTCAATAAAATAGACAATGCAACTAAACCAGTCTACTAATTCAGTCAGGACTCAGGACAACAACTTCATTCAAGAATTGGTAAAGCGGTGAAAGAACAGAGAACTTCAACTCGGGTTAGAAGAAAATGGATTAGAGTGAGAAAGTGCTGGGAGTAAAATGTGCTGGCTTCTAGTAATAAATCCTAGACCTCGTGTTGAGAATGGAAGAGAAAAGGGCTGAAACCTGGAGGAATCTGTTTCCACTATCAAACAGACTGAAAACTCAAAAGAGAGGAAAAAATTGAAGATATGGAGTTCCAACATCAACTGTTAAAGTAGGACAGGAAGAAACGAATTTGGAAACGGAGCTGTAAAATTTTGCGACAAAGATGAAAAAAAATGTTAAAGTTAGAACATAAGACATTAAATAAAAGACTTCTCCATTTCTGTGACGGCTAAATTCTAGATGGAAACATGGAAAGCTGATCTATTTGCTATACAGGAAGCTAAGAAGGCTAGATGGCTGGATAGAGAGGTAAGAAAATCCCCGCAAGTAAATGGGCACAGTACAAGGCTTTAGACATGTGCCGTATTAGGCATGGAATAATAATCTAATGAGAAAAAAAAAGGAATTGAAAAAGGGTGGATTGTCTTTAGGGACAATATTCTGTTCCATGCTAGTTTGGAAAAACAACACACACAAGATACAATTGACAACTAACAGGAATTCATGCACCAGATCACAATAAATGGAGGAAGGAGGTATGGATGAACTAGCAGGAACAAGAGAAATAGGAAAGGACCATGGATTATGTGTGATAACTTCAAGTGTGACAAGATCAAGACACACTAGTGAAAGAAGCAACAATTAGAGATTGTCAAGGATGGTAGATTTTCTCAGTTCAAGATTTGGAACTGGTTGACCCTCCTCAAATAAATAATCTTTGCTTCCAAAAGTAATGTTGGATCATGGCCTTGTAATGTTGTATTGTGGGAATTGGAGAGTGGGAGGACATACTTCAGATTTGAAAATGTGATTGGAACATGAAAGTATTAAACGTGGTAAGGAGTTGATGGAATGATTTTGAAGTAACAAGGAAAACGGATTTCAAATTCACCAAAATCAAAATGTTAAAAGAAAGCTGATTGAATGGAACACACACAAATCTTTAGCAACATCAAGAGGCACTGGAGAAATTTCTTGGAATGGAAAGCATGAAAAAATTTCTCGAAGGCAGAAGCCTGAGTTGGTGCAAAGAGAATACTTGATTATGGATATCAAAGAGGTAACAAAGGATGAGGAACATTCTTGGAGACAGAAATCCAAGTACCTTTGGTTACATTGGTTACAACATCTGCGGTTTTGGTGTAACCAGATTTGATCTAATGATCTTGTATCTATTATTGATGTGTTAGATTCATTATAAACATAGGCTCATAGGTTCTGGACTTCTCTTGTAAGTATGGCTCTAGTACAGCCCACGTACTGGTCTGTTTCTATCAATATATACAAAGTTACAAGTTTCAAAAAACAAAGGTAAAGGGAAATAAAGTTTAATTTAGCAGCCTGAAACAAGTCTTACAGTTATGTTCTATGATTTTCCAAGTGAATTATACATACTCAACAACTCATATGGATCCCTTTCCACCGGCATATAACTTTTGAAAACAATGATCATACTCACCACCCCAAAATTCGAATGTTCATAAAGTTGGAACAGAAGCCAATTGCTAGGTTAATCCAATCTAAGTTGGTCAAAGATTGAGAGACCACGCTCTTTCATCCAATCCAAATATCTAAACGAGTGCAGCTCAAAATAAATCCGTAGTAAAGGAACCCACGTTTCTGATTAATTATTAAAATATCAAGAGAAAGAGAACGCACCAACTTTTCCGCATAGTAATGAGGAGAATAAGTCCAAGAAGACCGACAACCCCCAAGATGGCGTAGAAGACCAAGTTGGCATGTATGCTAGTCTTCAGTCGCTCTAAAAGTGTAAAGTCTCCAGCATCTTCAAAACCTTGAATGAGGGGAACCACGAGCCTATTGGACAAAATAAATAGATATATGTTAGGCAACACACATCTTAGAAATGTTAAACCAGAGATAACTCCCAAGAGAAACTGGCAAATACTCTACAATATTTGAGTAGGAACCAGTCAGCTAATAGCGAAAGAGAATGTTGCCTACTTAAGACACATGTTAACACACAACACTCTGTGACAACAACGCAAAACTTTAAGTGAGGTGATGTAGGTTCTATGCAATTCAAGTTTATTTGACTTCAACAACAACATACCCAGTGTACCACGGGGTCTGGGAGGGTAAAGTGTACACGGACCTTACGTCTACCTAGGCAGAGAGATTTGACATTTTCTTTTTGGATGACCGTGATGTCCAGTGCCCGCTTTGCGGACCCAACTAATATTCCATGGGGCCCTGATGCACGACCAGGTAACACATCAGTGGCCATGGGGATTCGATCCTGGGACCTTGTGGCATTTTTGCCCAAGGTTTTAACCATTGGACCAACCCCTCAGGGTTTGACATTATTTTAGACAAGCTACCCAATTCACAGTTTTTTGGGGGAAGATTACAGTACTCATCAATCAAGCAACACATTAGTTAGGGATGGCTATAATGCAATAACTCGTAAAGGAGATAATAACTGCCAACGCAGTCTGAAATAAAGAGCATCCGTAAACATATATGATATGGCACATAAAGTTTAAGCATTTGCTAGCTCAGCGGATCCACATCCAGAAGCAAACAGATTACCATGTGAGCAGGAATGTACTCCAATATGACCAGCTCCAAAAGAATGATATGCCTCCATTACCATGCCCCACTATTGTCTGAATAAGAAGACTAAAAAATCAGCATAAGTAAACACCATATACTTTTGTATGAGCATTTACATCAAAGACAAACATTTACCCATCATTAATTTCACAAAACTCAGTAATATTCCTGACATTGTTAGATACAGAGAGTAAATCCATACACTAGAAGGTGGCCAATGCAGGACACCAGACAACCAGGGATCCCATTAGACATGCACTAGTTTCATGAACAAACTTGTTCATCACCATCAACATGCACAACATATGGAAATATAAAAAAGATGTATCTAAATGAACCACAATGACTCAAGGTATTCATTAAATTACTGACTTAAGATTAGAATAAAATTGTATGCAAAAAATTTGATGAGAAAAAACCATTCATCATAACCCTCAGTGACTTGAAAAGGCTACCTATTCCACACATAAACCCTTTCAATACTCAAAAGTCATCTTTTAACACAAATTGAGAGGTGCTCTAAAGTGTACCAACAACAATTAGGCATTAGACCCAATTAATCCATATCGCCCATATAATTGTTTAGCTAATTCCACATGAATTCCAAGTTACTCTAGTCTTTCAAGACAAATGGTTTGAGGTCAGCAAAACATAATAAATTAAAATGAAGAAATGTAACAACTCAAGTCAGCAAAACAAAGAAGTTCGAACTAAAATGGCGTATTAGATAAGAATGAGGGAAATGTACCGTCCATATATCAGCAGGCACAAGGATGATAATGGAGATAGAGCAAAACCAGGTATAGCCAACTGTGAAAAACACGTAACGAGGCACTTCTGGACCAGAAAAGTACTTTAGAGTCCAAATCACCATGCCTAGGGTTAAAGGCAACGAGATCAGATAAAACACCCACATTTTGTTCTTCTTTCTTTCGTTTTTTCACATACAAATTCTATATATGAAATTGCAATTGAAATGAACTGGTCGAACAACTGATCGGAGACGACCAGAAGGAAGTGATCGGTGACGGTGAGCACGAATTTCTATGTTCCTTTCTCCTTCCGATCGTCCGCGATTTCTAATTTGGTGAAGAAGTAAGCGGTACTATCTAACGTGCGCCGACTGACTTTTCTTTACGTTAGGTTTAAGTTTTACTAACGTGCGCGTCTTTTTTGAATAACCTTTTGGCATTTGTTGGATTTATAAAAATATTAGGCCCTAAGTCATATCCGGCCTCTTAAAGTTATTTATTTAGACACTTTAACTAATGCTTATATCTATTGAACACCTTTAGCACTTTAAATTGATATTATTTGGACACGTTTTGCTTATGTGACATTTTGGGTGAAATCACAGCTTATAATCGCGTGAAAGAATTCTATTAAAAATTTTAAAATTAAAATCTCTTTCTTCTCCCTTGTGCTTTGTTGCCAACCCTGCTTCCTCTTTTGGGATACCACCACCCTCTTTGTCAGTAACATCGCCATTTGATCCTCTCTTTTTTCTTTAGATTTAAAATTGATCAAATTTTCTTTCTTTCTTTTTTTTTTTTTTTGAATCTTCGCCATGTTGTTGATTTATGAAAGCAAAGTTACAAATTTTCTAAATCTTCAAATTTAACTCTTGCTTTGTGACATTTATGGTGGTCACCGGTGGAAGAAAATCAGAGCAAGACCTTAATACGAAAAATTCGACCTTGACGAAAATGATGAAGTTCGACAAAATCGTTATAAACCAATTTTTAACCTGTGAATTTATAGCATCCCCTTTGGATATTCATAAATAATGTGCCTCGTTAAAATCTTATACGAAAAATTAAGTAGGAAAATGTCCAATAAAAAAAAATAAAACACATATCTTGTAATACGCTTTAAGTATTGTCTCATTAAAAATCTTACTAGAAAAATCTAATAGGACAAAAATCTTGATTAAAAAAAAAAGAGTACAATGTGTATTATATTCCCTAATGAAAACTTTATTTGATATCTTAAAAAATGACATATTCCAATCTTATATCTTATCTTTTTAAATGTTAACGTTGGGTAATACCACGAATTTGTTGAACATCTATATCACCATTTTATTGAAAATCATGTGTGAAAAAGAATTTTGATAAAATATGCTTTGTTCGATCTCCTTTGATATATCCTTAACTTCAATTAAGCTCTGCAAGCAACACTATCTTCATGTAATATTTTGTTGGAACCTTTATTTGCATAGAAAGACTACATAATGGTAAAATATGCTGAATCATCGATTTCAATCATACACATTCTTGACTGGATTCATGAATAGTTAGTATCTCTGCATAATTTGAAGAAATAGCAAGTATTGTTTGCTTCATAGAACGCAATAATATAGTTGTATCTCCATATGTGATAAATAGTCTATTTGACATCGGTCTTTATATGATTCAGATAAATACCTCACATCTATATAACCGATTATTTTTTATTTGAATGCATTAGAGTACAACAATCCCATATCATCTGTTCCTTTGAGATATTTGAATATGTGTTTAATACCTTTCTAATGTATTCTTGTTGGACATGAGCTAAATCTTACCAATAGATTTACTGCAAAACAAATATCCGATCATGTGTTATTGGCAAGGTACATTAGTTCCTCAAGATATGGAGCTTCATCACCAAGAATCTCCTCATTCTTTTCTTGAGATCAAAATGGATCTTTATTAATATCGAGTAATCTCACAATCATTGGGAAACTCAATGGATGTGACTTATCTGTGTATAATTATTTCAAAGCTTTTTGATCGTACGTTGATTGATGGATGAATATCCCATTAGTCAAATATTTAATTTGTAGGCCAAGATAAAATTTTATCTTATCAAGATCTTCCATTTCAAATTCTTTCTTCAAACATGCAACGATTTTTGAAAGCTCCTTAGGAGTGTCAATGATATTTAAATCATCAACATATACAAATATTATAACAAATTCAAATTTGGACCTTCATATAAAATATAAGAATAAATAGGATCATTTTTGTACCCTCCTTTAACAAAAATTCGCTAAGACGATTATACTATATTTGTCCTGATTATTTTAATCCATATAAAATTTTTTGAAGCTTTATTGAACAAGTTTCTTTTGAACTTTTATACGCTTCGGACAATTTAAATGATTCAAAAATTTTCATGAAAATGTTATGGTCCAAGGAGCCATGTAAAAAGATTGTGACCACATCTATTAAATACATTTCAAGCTTTTCACGAAATGACAAATTTATTAGATACCTAAAGGTAATTGCATCTATCACAGGAGAATATGTCTCCTCATAATTAATGTTAGGTGTTTGCGAAAATTCTTATACGACAAGTCGTGCTTTATATCTTATGACCTCATCATTTTTATTGTGTTTTCGCAAAAAACCCCATTTGTAACCAAGTGGCTTGACACCTTCGGGTGTTCGAACTATTGATCCAAAAATTTCACATTTTTCAAGTGAAGCCAATTCTGTTTGAATTGCTTCCTTCTATTTTGGCTAATCATTTCTTTGCCTATATTCATTGATAGATCTTGATTCCAAATCCTAATCTTGTTATATTATTTCAATAGCAACATTATAAGCAAAAATATTATCAATCACAATATTATTTCAGCTTTACTTTTTTCTTATTGGATATAATTTATTGAGATTTATTCATTCTCATTATTTTCAGGTACTTGGACCTTCTTGGTGGTATCACCATTTGTTATATCTCCAAAGTCTTTTTGAGCAATTGCCTCCAAATTATGATCATCTTGATCATTTGTTCCTTTTGTTTTTCAAGAATTTTTATCCTTGGAACCAATTGATCTTCCACATTTAGGGTTTTGAGTTGACTCACCTTTGTGAATTAGGCGACTTTCATCACAAATTTCAGATCGTGAAATATGTAAGTATATCTTTATGTATATTGTGTTGTGCTGAAACTTTTCTGAGTGCATGTGTATAGTTCGCAGGAATGTGATTGGGTGGATAGGAGTACTTGTGTTCTTCACTACTTTACTTCAGATTTAGTTTCTATTTGTTAAATACCGAGTTGTTTGGTGCTTACCACTTGCTATTTTTTTGTAGGTTGTGAACCCGATCCCTCTTGTTAGACTTTCCAATTATCGGATTGAGCTTCTGAATCCCTTGAGAGGTAGCTGCTTGTCTCTTCGGCAGACCCTTGAGAATTCTTTACTATGTTATGTTTTATTTGAGGACTAAACATTGAAACCTGTAATATATTTTAGATTATTCTTATTATTTAGAGGCTCGTGCATGTGATACTAGTATTGAGATAGTTTTAGTTTAGATTCCTTGTGTTTATCTACTACCTTAGATTAGTTATCTTTCGCTTTTATTTCTTTTTTGTCTCTATTTATATTTTGTCATAAATTAAGGATATTTATATAATTTAATTTTTATTTTAAGGATTTCGTACATTTAAGATAGTATAAATTTACAAACATATTTTAAATTGTTAATTAATGTTGTCACTTACAAGTACTTTTATTAAGTTTTAAAAAATATAAATTTTATTTGAATAAAGCAAATAAAATTTATATTTTTACT